>JAVQJG010008480.1:0-20561 GCA_036024015.1 Craterocephalus amniculus | reverse complement strand
ACTAATATGCTCTGCCCAAGACAGTCTCTCATCAATTGTAACTCCCAAAAATTTAGTAGAGGAAACTTGACTTATATTATTTCCTTCAACTGAAATATTTGCTTTATATTTACAGTATTTTTTATTTTTACCTGTAAATACAATAAAATTGGTTTTTTCTGTATTTAAAGATAGTTTATTTATCCTGAACCATTTAGAATTTTTTTTTATTTCAGAATTAGCTTCATTAATTAGGGAATCAAAATTGTTGCTAGTCAGAGTCAAGTTCGTATCATCAGCTTAAAAAGCAAGGTTTAAAAAGCAAAATAGCATGGACAACAGAATCAAAAGCCTTAGATAAATCTAAAAAAATACTCAACACATATTCATTATTATTTAGAGCTGAATAAATTTTTTCAACCAACTGTAAGAGCGCCATGTCAGTAGAGTGATTTTTCTGGAAACCATACTGGTGCTTGTAAAATATACTCTGTTTATTCAAATGAGATAACATTCTCTTATAAACTAGTTTTTCCAAAATTTTTGAAAAACATGGTAAAATAGAAATTGGTCTATAGTTGTTAAATAATGTTTGTTCACCAGATTTATAGCTGGGTATAACTTTAGCAATTTTTAGATCTTTAGGTACATATTCCATCTTCAATGATAAATTTAAGACATACGTTAAAGGTTCTATAATAGCTGATGACACATTTTTAATCAGTGCAGCCCCAATTTCGTTGTAGTTAGATTTAAAATAAATTCATGATAGGATCAAACAGGCAGAATATATATATATATATATTATTCCACAGTTTGCAGCATTGAAACTTGAAGCATCATGACAGGGCAGCACAAGCACAGTGTTATTTGACAGCTCGCTTTCTAGCAGTGGATTTCATCTCAGTGACTCAGGCTTCTTGGGAAATACTGTTGGAAAAAGAAAGGGACCCAGGCGCTGTGGGCAGTAAAGATGGCAGATTAAGCAGAGAAATTGCTCAGATGAAAACAATAAATCATGAACTGTTGCTGTCATCCACATGCTTAGTGAGAAGTAGCCCAAAGCCCTTCAATTAACACAAATGGGCTGCGTTGGTTTCATAATGTACTTAAAGGGCCACTTCTCTGCCACTGAGAGCTGGTCTTTACTACTCACTGATATTTAATGTCACAATGTTAAGATTACTACCACTCTTAGCACTTAACCCGGAGGACGAGGAAAAGTCTGCGTTAATCTGAATGAGTCACAGCAAAAATGATAACAAAATCAGAAGTATTGCAAGACAGAGACATGTCAGTGGCCTATTATAGTCATCTGTGGGCTTCAGGAAAGGTAAACTGTTACTCCTGAAAGCAGCAATATGATAAAACAACACTAATTATTTAGAAGTTACTAAAAAGTAATCACAATCATTTTGTGAACCGAAATTGAGACAGATCAGCACATGGAAAGTTACAATGTCTGGGTTCTGAAGAGGGCAGCCCCCTCGGAGCGCCAACAGGTGACAAACACTATTGATCCCCATTAATACTCACCCTAGGCTGATATTTGGGGTAACAGTTTAATTTTGGGGTAAATTACAAGTTTTGTATCCATTTTAGATGACTGCATAGGATTTGAATGGATTACTGTTCTAAATTTTGTCTTGATTCCTCAACTTAGCTGAGGTGAATGTGATCATTGGCAATAATTAAAATCAAAGGGAATAATTAAAGGAGCTATACCCGATTTCCAGCTAGTTTAGTTAGCAACAGCGGCTAGTTTGGCGTGACGCTCTCTTTCTGCCAGGTTATTTTTCCAGACTCTGATCAGCCAGTAATAGCGTTCCCCTAGTGATCTGGTATTAACTTACGAAAGTTAAAGCCCTTAGCCGAGAAATTGCGTCACACAAAAGCTAAAAAAACTAGCCGCTATCGCTAACTAAGCTAGCCTGACGTGAAATCAGGTATAGTCCCTTTAAGGGACTTTCTTAACTGAGTAGTGACACAGTAGATGTGTTCGTGCCATACACCCACCGGACCCATGGAGACTTTTACCTCATTCAGATTGAAATCATTCCGATTTAAGATTTGTGGGCAACTGTTGACATGGGAACGGATCTATTCTGATCTGCTGTGTTTGTGCGCTCATGTTTAAGAGTGCTCCTGTCTGACATACGCAGCAAAGCTGGAGAGCTCTACAAACTCATCGGCACAGTTGTGGTTTTTGTGGCATTTTCCAAGTAGCAGCCTGATGATCATGTGATCCTGCTACAAACAACAAAGAGGAAAAGGCATGTTTGATTTAAAAAAAAAAACTATGACACTGTGAATGTTTGTTTGCCGCCATTTTCCAAAGTGAGGGAAACGTCACTCATCACACTTAGAGCTTAAGATTGCAACCTGACAACATTCTGATTCAGCATTTTGATACCACAACCTTTTTAGGAAAAGGAGTATTCTACCCCATGAAACCAAATGAAAATCCTTTCTGTTTGGCTTTTTTTCATTCAGAATGAGTCTAGGTTATTCTTTTTCATTCAAAAAGAGCTTTCAAACAGATTGCAGTCAGTTTATGTGGGTCCATGTAAACGTACTGTATGAGATCCAGCTGTTTAACTGCTTGTTAACACACATATCTATCAGCCAACATGGCACCAATCATTAGTCATTAAAACAAGTTCCTTAAACCAGTGACAAGCTGTTAATCTAATAACTTTTAAACGAAAACATCCTGAGTTTTTCAGGTCTGCAGGGAGAGCAGCAGGACTTCCGTCTCCGAATTAACATTTATTGACTTGTCATTGCTCCCACATTGGTTTGAAGGCAATAGATTTATGTTCCTTTGAATCTTTGAACATATTTTCTTCTTGATAACTGCTGCTGTTAGCGTTATGCTAATGTTACAGCGAAACCCGTCACTTCTAATAATCTGCTACAGAAGTCAGGACTCACGAGCAGGTGTTCTCCTGGTTTAGGTCATTAATATTGATAAGCTGAAATAACGGATACATTTCTTATTCGATTCAGCAAATATTTGTGATGAAAATTAACTTGTATGATTTCAGGATGCAAAACTGGTGCCTGGTTTCATTTTTTCTGTTTAAGTTGTTTTTCTGCTCTAAACATGTATGTGCAGCAGAAAGCATCATACTTCAAATATGATGTAATCCACTGATGTAATCCACTAATGTACATCACCTGTAGGAGGTGGCGTACTCATCAGCTTCACATCCCACAGTTGTGTTTGCAGTGATACAAATCATTTTTCTGACCATTTTTTCTGCTTCAAAACTGTTTTCTTTTTCTATTGTTTTTATTATTTAATTTAAACTAGGGATCTCAGAGTTAAAAGGATAACACGAAAACACTACGGATGCATACCTAACTGCCTAAAACATACATTTTCTGAGACAGGCATCATGTTAACAGAATATTTTCTTTTATTAATTGTTTTTATGACATTGATGAAGACCATCTGTCCTTTTGAGAGCTTACACAATTAGATTAAGGAACAGTACTTCAGTGTGTAAACAAATATTTGCAATCAAAAAAATATATATAAAATGCATTAAATGTAATTTTTGTATTAACAAATGTTGAACTGTGACACTAACCTTTATAGCACCAATAATTTAAAGATGCAGTTAACACACAGAGTGCATAATTTCAGCAAAGCTGGTTGTGGCTGAGAAGCAGAAACATACACAGAATGGATCTTTTACATGGACAGTTTAGCTTTAATGTGCAGTACAGTTTTCCAGACTGCACTAAAGTAATTTAGGTGAGAAGGTGACTCTAAACAGGCCACAGTTTGAGGAATAGAAAATTAACCTTCCAGAGACATTCAACTTCTTTGCATACATCTCCTATCGTCCCTCTTTGGCTCCTCTCTTTCTACCCTCTCCTTTGGCTTACTCTTTGTATCCTCCCTTTATGTTCATCTTTTCTGTTGTCTCCACCCCAACCGGTCGAGGCAGATGGCCGGCCTCCCTGAGCCGGGTTCTGTTGGAGGTTTTGCCTTATATGTAAGTTAACTCAGAACACTCATGCGATTAATCGCGATTAAAAAATTTAATCGACTGATAGCACAAATAGAAACCTTTCATTCTTTGACATGTTTAAAAAGTTGCTGTAAAACTAAATCAGTGTCTGAGCTGAACATCCATCCATTTATTCATCCATTTTTATTTACCTTATGGAGTTTCAGTGGCAGCAGGGTAATCCAGTGTCATCAGTGCCATTTCCCAGGACTCATCAAGGATTCCAAAGCATTCCCAAGCCAATAGAGATTATCTACAACTCCAGGGAATTCTTACTATGCCTCTGGGCCTCCTTCCAGATGGGAATGCCCAGAAACCCACTATAAGGTTCCCAAGAGGCATCATCCTTTCAGAACAAGCAGATCTCCTGAGTTCCGGCGGGATGTCTGAGCTCCAGGATAAAAGGAAAGGAAACTCCTGTTGGTGAGAAAATGTGATCACCCAGAGATGTCTCATCTCTGCCAGAACTCTGCATTTTGGAGAAGGAAAATAAATATTTCTGTCTAAACATTAAAGAGAAGAAACTCTGAGGACTGAAAATGCAAAACTCAGTCCATATGTTTGAAAGTTACCTCATGTATGAGATGTTTAACATTCGTGGTTATGTAGTTCAGTTAATTTTCCATTTCCTTATAGATATTCAGTAATTTCTTTTTTACTCCCTTTCCTTACATCTGTTTCTTTACATATTTTTCCTTTTAGCGGAATTTCCCAGCATGTTTTATTTGACATATATTTTTATCCTCCCTGAAGCTTCCTCTTGTTTCCCTGCAGCTGTGAGCATGAAGTTTAATCTGTTTGCAGAAGGCCGACCACCCTCAGATTTAGATCCAGCATCTGCTGCTGGTGTCATCACTCTGACCTGAGTCCCCAGCCCTTCCTTCCCCTGGACTGGCCTGCCTCGGCTGACCAGTAACGAGGAATGGAGACCATTGTAGACTCTGCCGCCATCTGTTTGCAGCTTCAGAGGGACCCTCTGCAACCCGGACCAATCTCGGCTGAATGTTAATGAGGAGGGAAGCAAACGGCCACCGTGAAATGTCCACAGATGGAAGCTGTGGAATGAAGTGGAAGTCCAGCGAATATAATGGACAGATATAATTACTGCTTCTCTCTGTTCCCACAGTGCAGTGATGTTTCTCAGTGATTGATTACTTTGCTGTTAACTAGAGAGGATGCCAGTTTCTGAACAGTTCTCGGCTCAAATCTTTATTTCTATTTTATTCCTGTAGGATTTTACTGGGTGACGGTTTGACTTTGCTGCAGTGAGGTTTGACACTCTGGCTGAAGGTTATCACCTGTCACTCGGCTGCTGCTGGTTCTCTGAGCTTGACAGGATGAGCAATGACAATAAAAGATCTACTGAGAATACCATCAATCAAAAAGAAAATAGTTTTCTCACCATTTTAACTTCTTTAGTGGATAAAATATCCAGCACACCTGCTAAATCACAAGTACTGGTATGGGATACTGTGTAAGTTTTGACCCAAATATTACCCTAGCGTGAGAAACAATTGATGATTCAGGGTTAATACAGTGATTAAATAAATGAACGAACCCTCCGCCACATGATTGTGGGGTTTCTAACTTTGTTAGCCATCTTGGCAGCGTCACAAGTCTCACCACTCCTAGGGGGCGCTAAGAGGGGGGCTGTGAGTGAGGGGACGGATGATTGACATCTATCAAACTCTGAACTGCCTGTTTGTACGAGCTATCTATGCTAACCCGGAGCTATCAGGAGCCAACTGGCTAATGGAGGTAGGTGGAAGAGTGGCATCATCTGTTTGTGTTGTGTGTTTGCGCGTTTGTGTGTGTGTGTGTGTGTGCATGTATGTGTGTGTGTGCGTATATGACTACAAAATGTACAGTAGAAAGTTTTTATGTTATTGATCATTTATACTCTCACATTTTTAATATATGATTTTACACTGTAAAGCACTTTGTATTGCATGATAATGTATGAAAAGGGCTATACAAATAAAGTTTGATTTGATTTGATTTGATTTGACTAAATGTGTTAACTGGCTATAGACCACAGCTATGCTACCCTCTCTCATGGGATCATGTGACATGCAGTGCTTTGCTTTACGCCCCCCCTCCCCGTCCAAAAACACATAGGGTTTTACTTTTTGCTATTCTTTTCCCTCTTCCATCTAACGTTTGGCATGGCTGAAAAATGTATGAAGGTGAAAACACTGTCTCGGGATTCCAGAAAGGGAAGTTGCAGGTTTCACCCCCTAGTGGCCAAAAGTTCCATGGTAGGCTATCCCTTATAAAAGGGAACAGAAAAAAGGCACAACTTGTCCTTTTTGGTCAGTTCTACAGATTTCCACTCCTGAAGCACAGCCTCATCTCACAAAATAAACTGATATATAATTATTTTAAATATATTGCTATTATTATAAATTAAACTAGATGGTTTGAACTCAACCTGTAGTTGTTACTAAGGTCCCCAAATAGTTGTTTTTAGGCAGTGGTTTGATCACTAAAGTTTCAGGGTTTTTGAGAAGCAGCCTGAAAAAAAAACAGAGGCTTTATTGTCAATCAATGAAACAAAGTGAAAGAACTCAGTTAAACTCAGTATCGGCTCTCTGGTGTTTTAAGAATGTTTTCTTGAAGGAATTTAATAGAAGACGTCAGATCCGCTCACTTGATCTCAACAGCTGACTTATGGTTTTAGTTAAATGAGTCCTCTGGCGGAGGACCTCAGTCCACTCATGGTTCTTAGCAGTCAGATAAAGGAGAAGTGAAAGGCCTAAAGGGGTTTCAAAATCAATAGTAAGATCTTATAATATGTGGTACAACATAGCAAGAGCCATTGTAGAACGATTCGGAGGTCATGTGCTCTCCTTTCACAGCTCTTGTTAAAAATCTGAAGTCGTGAACTTGAACCATCTGGAGCTGTTTATTGATTAGTTAATTGAGACGAGTATCTCAGTTGTTCCATTAACCAAAGCGTGACGGGAATGAAAGAAAGAAAAAAGATAGATTTTTAGAAATAAATCTTGGCTGATCAAAACAGGACTGCATGATCCAACTAAATGCTCAGCTTCTTTGCCAGAAGGTGGCAGGATATGTTTTCTCGTTGACCATGGCCTGGATGACGGGAACTACTCAAACAATTTTTATAGTCTTTTGTAGAAAAAGTTGTAAAAGTTTGGAGACATCCAGTTTTACACATCTTGAAAGTGTCATGCAGCGTACCAGGATCATGATCTCCAGCTGATAAACACAACAAGCATCCCATAACCTCTCCTCCAATCCTTCCAATGTCTCTTTTGAAACTTCTGTCACACTGGAATATTCATTTACAAAAATATATGATTCTACAGTTCATTTTTCCATTCCACAACAAAAACATGGTTTCAGTATGAAAACCCCAAACTATTTTACCAAACCATTTTCATAACTTAAAATGCAAATATAAATACTTGACTTTGAAAACTTCTGTTCAAATTTAGCGAAAAACAAAGCATTTACCCCCTTAGTAAGAAAAGTAGCTATTGGCTGTCCTAAAAGTCGCTAGAAGTAACTAAATGGTGTTATCGTCTAATTTGCATAATCAGCCTGGTGCATATTGTAAAGGACGTTGCAGCGGAGAGGAATAATGATGAGGGAGAGACAAGAAGTGATAAAAGACATACTTTCATATGTTTAGGGCAGTAAAACATCATGTACTTTACATGATGTTTTACTGCCCTAAACATGTAATTTAGCTTTGATTAATTTCGGGCATCCATGGGTGCGGCAGAACCCCCTGCTGCTCACTGATAAAAAAGTAAACCACATGCTTTCACGTTGGTCGCCAGAAGTCTCCTGATGTTGGAAAAAGTCATTAGATTTGTTGCTAGAAGCTTTTTTGAAAAAAAGTCATTAAAGGGGTTTGAATACTTGGTAAATATAGTGAAAAAGTTGCTGAGGTTGCAACACTGAGTTAGATAAAGGGTCTTGGAAGTAATAAACCTTCTGGACTTGAGACTGTAATGGACCATATGTTCTAAACTTTATATTTTATCTTTTAAATCTTTTATCTTCACAACATTTTGAAAGCTTTATCTATCCCCTCTTTCAAGTAAGTCCCTCTGAATTTGGTGGATTTTACAGATCAATCTATTTTGCAGTCTGAAGAACATTTTGTCTTCTACCTCTTGTTCATTTTAATAATTGTTTGTTTTTAATCCTTACACATTCTTCCCCACTCTTTAGACACATTTTACACCTCTGCCTTTAAATCTCCCCCTCAGAATCTTTGAAATTAAACTGATCCATCCCTCTGCGTCTCTGGGGAACCATTTTTTTCCAATGATGCCCCGCCCCCTTTTTTGACAATTCCCTTAACTTTTGTATAGATGAGGAGGAACACTTCTCTCCTCAAGCTTCTTGAAAAAATCATTTATTCCTCCATCAACTAACAAGGTTGTGAATTTTTCATATTTGTGGAGCTTTATTTAGTTTTTTTCCTCATCATTATAAAGCTTTAGTGGCGGTGGAAAGACTCTTTTCAAAAAGTTAACAAAAGACCAAAGTGAGATTATCAGTTGATTTCTGGATTTCCTGCACTGTGACACCAACAAAGCTTGTGGTAGAATCTATGTACGCGTTTTAGAACAAGTAACTGAAACCAGTTATTATAAAAGGGACTAATGTGGTTCATATAATGGATTAGTTTTCATTTGATTCCAGTGAAATTGACTGCATGAATTTTACAGACCTTGAAAGAGAAAATGACCCTGTACAGTAAATCCGTGTTTGTGTTAGTGTGTGTGAATGCCTGAAACTTAAAATCACTTCCAGTCTCATCCACTGACCTGGAATCGACTCAGAAGGATTTACTGTCTGACTGAAAAGCTCATGTTGTTTCAACAACATCGCTTCAGCAACATTATCTCCTCAGAGGGAGCAGTGATATGTCGCCTTCCACTCTGGGTGTGACAGCCTTCCACTCAGACGGATCGTTACTTGGCAGCTGGCTGGCCTTCTTTTACATTCACAGCTGACTGCTTCCCTCCTGAGGTCAGAGGTCTGTTTTTCAGACCATGATGCAGATTCTGGCTGCGAATCTCAGTCGATGGTTTGGGGAAGCCCTCGTTAGTCTCTGCTCACTGAGCCGTGGTTGTAAAGATTGTTTTATAAAGCGATCAAATCAACTTGTGTTTAAAGAGCTGCTTGAATAAACCATCACATCTCGGCATCTGGATGGGACAAATCCTCCATGGGCTTTTTCTTTGTATAACAGTTCTGATCCAGTCTCATTTCTCTATTTCATTCCATGTAAACAGCTGCAGTGATTTACTGAAACATGTTCAACCATAAATGTAAACAGAGTTTATGAGTCAAAAACAGTTTGTCCATTGTAAAGAAATAGTTCTCCAGTCAGACTTCTTCCAGAGGACTCTCCAAAGCCCGTCTTTAGATTGTGATAATTTTCCCAGAACTTGAAGACTGATACAGTACCAAGTTTAGTCGTTAGTTTCCACTTTCCTCCACTGGTGCACCACAATTAAAGGTTCTCTTTAATGATTTAAATGAAAATTAAAACCATCCTGTTAACTGCAAATATTGAAACTAGTTCCCACCAATCCTCAACAGAGTCTTCAGAAATTCTTTCCCAGGCTTCCTGGAGAAGGATGTTGGCTGCCTTTTTTTAAAAATGAGAAACATATTTATCCTCGCTCATAATCAATATGATGATTAAGTGGGTTCTGAGTACTGAATTGAATTCTTTAGCTGGATGAAGAACATGCATTATTCTTAAGATTTTTAATTCAAAAATATGATATAAAGTCTTTTCCTACTACAATGAGCAACAGCTGGAATAAAATGGTGGTCAAGAAACAACACAATCCAAAACCACAGAATAACTAAAAACATCATCAAGTAACAGTTGAATGACATTAAATCGGCATCAACCACCAGCAGAGTTTTACTGCGAGGAAAGGGAACATGCATACTACAGGCTTTAGTGCTGCTAAAGCCTTTAGCTAGCTTACCAAAGTTTCTAACTCAAGACACAAACTCGGCCTGATCCTGGTGTTAGGAGACACTCTGTTCTGCTTCACAAGGCTGTTTTGCGTGTATACAATGTATATTTAACACATATTAAAGGTATTCTCACTCTCACTCATTTCGGCTTTATTAGCTTTCTGAGCTCAGCAGCAGTAGTTGGCTGATCTCTTCTGTTGTAAAGTCACGCAGGATGTGGTTCAGCATTGTCTTGCTAAAATCTGCGAGGTCTTCCCTGAATCTGAATGGGAGCAGATGTTGCTGTAAACTCTTCATGTACTTATCAGCATTGATGGAGCTTCACAGATGTAGAAGCTGTCCATTCCTTAAGTACTAATCCAACCCCACACCACCAGAGATTCAGACCTCTGAGCTGTCCTATGACATGCAGGATGCTCCCTCTGCTCTTTAGTCTGTGGCCATGGTGTCCAAGAATTTCACATTTTTATCTGACCACAGTTAAGTTTTCCACTTTGCTTCAAACCATTTTAACCTTTGGTCCACAGAAGGATCCACGAGTTTTGGATCCTGTTGATAAAATCTTTACAAGATTTTGTGACTAATTGTGTTCTAAGATATTTATTGACGTCTTCCTGAGGAATGCAGTGATTTCCAGTCAGCAGTCATGTCTGGTTCCAGTCAGCAGTCATGTCTGGTTTAAATGCAGTGCTGCCTTTTTAAACCTTCAGTCTTGTCCCATCCATATAGAGATTCCTCTTGATTCTTTGACTATTTTGAAATTCTACATTGTAGATGATGGGCTCTTCAAAGTCTTCACAGTTTTACATTGGGGAATATTGTTTTTAAATTGTCCCACGATTTTGTATACCCAGTTTGTCTCAGACTGATTAACCTGTCTCTCTTTACATCTGAAAAAAAACTCTCTTTCAACTGTTTTACTCTAAAACTTTTTGTATGCACAATATTATTTTCGTGGCTGTATTTAATTTACTGGAAAATAAGAATCTGCAACTTTTTGCATTATGAGTTGGATCACCTGGAGGAAGATGTGTGACCAGAGACTGAAAATCAGCTCTCGGTGAAACTTCCTACTGGAGCTTAATTAAACATCGGTTTCTCTGGTGGAAAAGAGAAGAAAATTGGAAAACGTCCTGCACTTAAATTGTGGTTTTATTGCATTTTAAGTGTCTGCTGTTGATGTTGCCAAACACCACGGGGCAGCCTCAGGTAGACTCCAGACAGAATATGTCGGCTGAACTGGCAAACACTGAGTGGTGTTAGTCAATGATGTGAAACACAAACCCCCCCAGCTCTGCATGATCGGCCTTAAAATGCAGCCGATAACATTCAGGGAGCCGCAAAAGCCAAATCCAACCCTGGCAGGCTCGGCCTAACAAGGACGCTCACAAAGACTTGCTGCAGCAAACACGAGCAAACAGAAATCCCGGCAGTCAAAAATAAAGGTCATCCTTGTTTTCAGAGGACGGCTGTTTTCTGATTTCACACAAAAATCAAAAGGCCATGTGATGCCGCTACAATTCCTCACACAAAGATCCCAAAGCTCCTGAGATCTTCCGATTCTGTTCTCCGACTTCATGTTTATCGCTCGACCCTCTGGGAGCCTCCTCACTGCCTCTCCCAAACAACAACCCGACTATTATCTTTTGTAAATTGCAGCACTTTCCAACTGACACACGATGAATTGATAACAAAACACACACACACACAGGCTGACTGAGTGTACACACCTGTTATCTCTCATTTAAAGGTTTTTGGAGCCGTACGTTTACTCAGTTGAATTCATTGTAGTCCACTTATAATCCAATTAAAACAGTCCATTAAATCTATTAATCCATTATATGATCCACATTAGTGCAGTTTAGAATAACTGCGTTCTTATAAACCAATTCATTAAAATAATTACCTGGCAAAGGAAACTGATTCTTCTCCATCCTAAGCTGTGGGGACAGATTTCATCAAGTTGGGGCCACTAAATGTGGGCTCTATTTTTCTTTTTTTTCTTTGAAGATGTTTTTATGTCTCTGTGGTCATTTCCATGGATTATGTTGTTGATTCCTGTCTGTCAGGACACGTTGAAATGAACAAGGGCATAGAACTATTGGTACCATCTTCAAATGCGGTAGCCAAAAGGGGACAATGTGCATTTTAGCGAAACACCCCGCCCCCCTGTTGTTATCGTAGCTGGGGAGGAGGAGGAGGAAGTAAACAGGACCATGGGGAACACATTCTGTTCTTTTCTACTGACACAGAGGACCATTTTTATTCTTTGCCGCCGTAGAAGGAGGTCAAATACCACAAAAAAGAAAAAGACATCATAATTGGGAGCAAACAAGATTCTACATCGGGACAGCTTTTACAAGATGAAGACAATAAATGAGGGAGATACATGCCTAAAAACGGATGCGGAGGTTGCAGCCTTTCTACTAGACAAGTGAGCTAATTCAATGTTACATTAAAATTTACGTTTGTGCCATGTTAGAAACAGGGCAGAGTTGGTTAGTGACTACTTTACTCCAGTTTGGGTCGGATAATTAACCAATACTTTCTATATAAACACCATGCTAAGCAGCTCCCTAAAACATAATGATGATGTGGAACAAATAACAGGTATTCAATATCTTGCTTGAAATTTATATCCTAAAAAGACTAATAAAATACTATTTATGAGATTGCCTATATAAACAAACCTCGTCACTTGACAAGGCAGGTGATGCGGACGTTGTGGAATCCATTGTATCCCCTGATGGCTACCGTATTCTTGGAAGGTGAGAGGCGGTGGGGGGAGAGGGGAAAGTTATTGTAATCTGCAGTCTGACCATAAGATGTCGCTGAAAATTACACACTGTAGCTTTAACTTTAAAAAAAAACTTTACAATAAGGTAGATATTTACCCATGAAGGATAAATGCACCATCTGACAGCTCTGCTAATGTTTCTGATATGAAAATAGTGATGTCATAATTTGCATATAGTAGGTTTTAATCGGGGAACATTATATATTTCAACGATATACATCATTTTTATTTCTGTGGTTGTAAGGAGTTACAATGTTTTTCTGTTGTATTGTGAGCTCTGTGTGTATCATCATTAATAATGATAATTACAGTCACTGATTTAATAATCTTGTTTCTTCAGCATGACTCATAGTGATATTTTGTTTAGTGACAGAATTAAAGGTGTAGTTTAGAAAGAGGAGGAGATGCCACAGAACCTGAGCTTTGGTACTCCGAGATGTGATTGTGGCTAAAGGTCAAAGTCACAATGTTTGATACTTAAGTGTTTCCCTGACCTCCACATAATGCTGGACAAATTTGAAAAGACATTTTTTGCTCAGATCCCTGAAAAAAGAATAATAATTTTAACTTTTTTTCAATTGAAATGAGAATAATTATATAAAACTGAACATTTCCTGTTAAATAACAAATCATACACAATTGTAGCTGCTCACAGAGATCTTATTACAACTATAAGGATAATTATACGCTATAGAAAAATATAACCATTGTGTTTTAAATTAAAACTTAATTTGCCGCATGTTGTCCCATGTGGTATGAATATGTTCATTTGACAGAGGAGGTACTGATGAGAGGAGCAGAGGGAGATGGAGAGACACGTGATGAGGCGGGGTCACAGGTCAGGTCTCAAACTTTTTCTTCTTCTGTCCACTTTGAATGCAGATATAGCAAATGCAGGCTTAGCAGAAGTGCAAAAATCCACATTTTACAGGGTCCCTACCAATGACAGAATCAAACCTATGCCCTTTGAAATGAGGATTTGATTACAAGATGAAAAGGCAGGAGTCATACAGGTGCAAGAAAAACGCAACCAAAAGACTTGAAGAGAACGCTAGGAGACACACAACAGATGATCTGACACTGAGAAACTGAAACCCCGGACACACTGAGGGAATCAAGAAACAGGGAAAGGAGTTGGATTTTTTAACCCAGTTGAGCTGATGAGCAGCAGTTAAGGAAATAAAAGGAAGGACAAAACTCACAGACAAGACTAACAAATCCAAACCAAAACTCAGATCATGAAGAGCCATCAAAGAATTTTTCTAAAAGAATTTCTCAATATATTTTACTATCAATTCATATTTAATGTTTTTTCTTATCACCTAATATGTTTAATGTCCAAACTGTCAAATTTCTGGTATTGATGATGTTCATTATCAGTCATCATCATTTTAAGTGAAGGACCCAGACCAGTGTTGGGAAACTAAAAGACATGTGTAAAACTACAGAAATGCAACATGGAGATAAAAAGAGATCAAGCTTCAATAGTGTGTAACAAGAAACCTAGAAATATAGATGCCCACCATAAATAGGGTCTCCACTATTTACCATGGAGAGACTTAGGGGTTGGTTGGGTGCAAAGTTTTCACTCTACTTAAACCAAGTGATCAGCCAGGGCATCAGTCAGACCGCCTGCTAAGATTCAGTGGTGTATTTAGTGAAAACACTCCTTAAAGGGGACATATCATGCAAATTCCACTTTTTTAAGCCCATGTTTTTGTGTTCTCTGAGGGTTCAGGAGTGCAGAAAAATGTAATTTATTCTTTCCCGGTGGTGCGTATATATCTTAATATTCTTTTTGGGTCATTTTTTTCAGTCTGTTTAGTTTTCTCCATTCTCTATCACATTTTTTTTTGTCTATTACGTCAGTGTATTTGCTGCAGGTCTGCTAAATATGATTATGGACGTCCGGGTAAACTGTTTCATGATCTGCCATGTTTTCCCTTCGCTTCAATTTTGTAGTCCAGGTTTATGCTGCCTTCAAGTGCTATCGTATTTATGGTAAATACCAAAAACCGATGACATGAACACCCACTCGTAATTTCCATTGGAAAACTGGAAAAGTCTTATGATACCCAAGCTGTTGAGAAGACATCAACTTTGACATTTCAATATGGCCTAGTGCATGATTGTGTATAGTAAACATTGGGTTATGCTAAATGTTATCTGCTGCTGTTTGTAGCCTACTTTGTTGATCCTTCAATTCTTTTTATAGTATTTCCATTCAAACTTATCGTTTAAAAAAAATATATTGTTTGCTCATTGTCCACCATGTTTCCCTTCACAACAACATGAAAAGCACTTGAACACAAAGCACTGGAAATTTCCACTTTGCAGGTAGATAATCGTATCACTGCTGGAACACTACAATAATGGAGGAGGGGCGTGAAATGTCTAGTTCTGATTCAAACAGACCGCACCAAAACGAGTTGCTCTCATTGACTGACCTCAGAAGAGGGGTAAAGGAGGGGTGTGTGGAGCTACAATAACGAAGATTTCAGACCAAAGGATTGCAGTTCTACTATGCATAAACCATAAATGAATGATTCAAATGTGAAAGGAAGGATTTAAAAGCCTGATATGTCTTATTTAAAGCCACAAAGTTGGAACAAACAAATCAGAATAGGTTTGTTCCAACTTAATAAATAACGTTGGCTGGTGGCTTTTCTCCAATTTCAGTTGATGATTGTCCATTAAAATGATTCCTGAAATATCTTCTTCTCTTTAAATAATGATTCTGTTAAGTTTCTCTACTATTTTCAAAGCGGGGCCCACAAACTATATTTGGGACTGTGTGAAAAAACTGAAAAGGTTTTGGCTTATCTCTGAATAAAGGAGAAACACATTCTGACTATTGTGGACATTAAAAAAATACAGCCTGCCCTTATGTCTCCTTTGGTCCAATTGAAAAGTGATAGATTGATACAAATTGTCTCAATTCTATCACTTTTAACTTATTCTGCTATTAGTCCAGTGTTTATAGGAATGGACCCAGTGATGGAGTCAGGGAACAGAAACAGATTTCTAACCAGCTGATCATGACACCTGTCACGTTTTCTCAAGATAAAACAGATTGTTATCTTGAATCAACGGGTTAATGATTAAAAAACTACAATAAAACGAAGAAGTTTTGCTTTTGTTTCATTTAAGAAAAGACATTACCGGGAAGTGAGCAAATAACATTTTATCTACGTTAGTGATTAGTGTCAATTAAATTAGCTGCTGACACATGAAGCAGTAATTTTTCATAATCTTTAGAAAACAAAATTATCTTTTTTGATAGAGATACAGATGAAGTCAGCATATGCAATCAAGCTTAAGATTAATTAACTTGAGATGATGGCATCAAAATTTAAATAAGCTTCTGTAGATTTAAGCATGTTTATGGCAATTAAAATCTCTTTTTCTGCCCATCCTTCAATTAACTTTTTTCATCAAGTGTCAACAATCGGAGGCATTCACTGCTAATGCCTCTGTCCCTGTAAACTCGTTCAGTAATGCCTCCTTTGGGACGCATGAACCAGGATCAGTTACACTGTGTATGCAGTTAGAGAGCTGGAGGACTAACAGAACACATGAATTAGAAGCAGCACTGCTAATTAAAAGGCTTCAGGCTGCAACTTGTTACAGAGAACCACGTTAGAGTGCTGACCTGCTGACAGGAGGGTGGAGAAGTTCAACACTCCTGACTCACAAACACGACTCTGACTTCTTGTTATAACCTCATCTTAAACTGACATCGGGTTTTTGCTCTCATTATGCTGTCACAATATTAGTAATTTGTATTTGGAGGCCGAGACGGCATCTGAATTCTGATTAAGTCGGTCCTAATGAGCTGTGACTGGTGATGAACCAGCTGCACAAGTCATCCTTCAGGCCTGTTGATTCCTGCCCTCCTTTGTTCTCTTTCTTCAGCTTCACATTCGGTGCTGATGCTGGAAGTCATTTTTACAGATGTTCTGCAGCCTTTAGAGACAGACTCTGAGTCTCAGGTTTAAAGATGTTCAGAGGATCTTTAGTTTGTCTCCAGATGTGAAAAAAATATTATGGAACAGTTAAAACAATGTTTCTTAAAGAAAGATGGATGGATCTCCATATTTTTCTGTGTACACTCAATCTTTCTGGGGACATTCAGTGCAAGAACCAGGGAGCACGCTCCTTGCATTGTGTATAAATATGGCAAGTAATTTACAAAGGAAAAATGACACACCAAATGGTTAGATTAAGTTAAGTCTATGCCTAAAAGAATACTGATAGCTGATAAATCAGAAGCTTGGCCTTTTCCCTCAGCTCCATCTTTACAACAATGGCCCAGTGCAAAGGCCTCATTTCTGCCGAAAAAGCACCAATCCATTTTCACACCAACTTGTCATCACTTGTAAAGAAAATCCCAAGATACTTGAACTGTGCTTGAGGCAGAGATTCAGCCCTGATCTGAAGGGAGTACTCCATCTTTTTCTGAAAGGATCTTAGATTCAGAGGAGATGATTTTTTACCCTTTGGGAGATGCTCCAGAGCGTTCAGCAAAGGTCTTGACTCAAAGAAGCCACAGAACCCCATCATCTGCAAACCAAATACCATCCCTCCCCAAAGAATACTTTAAAATCCTGTCCACAGGATTAGTAACAATTACCAGGCCTGGCAGAGTCCAGTGTGCATCATGACAACATCTCTGACACTTCATACTCCTGCAATAGATCCCCACAGGATCCTTCAGGTAATATGAAGCCTCGACAGTCAGCTAGAGCTTTTTTCCAGCTCACTGAAGTAACTTTTTTCAAGGAGGCAGAATAGTGTGATTTCCCTGTAGGTGGAGCACAGTTTCCAATCAGTCTTAAAATATAGGAACACTAAAGTGCTGCTATAAAGTTGTTTCTAACCACCAACATGCCCTGAACACTTTTAGAGCCATATTTCAAAAGCTTGTGCAACTTCTAATGTTTTCGATCTTGTCTTCATTCTTCTTCTACGGTTGTCCTCGTACCATTTCTCTTTTTCGTCTTCTCTGGTTTGTTTCCGCTCAACTATGCTCAACACTGCCATCGCCGTTTCCGGTGGTATTACTCTGTCTTCTATGTCGAATGACAGATGCGCAAAGAGCCTGAAAACGCACCAAATATGCACGTAATTGACGCAGAAGACGGACGAAACCTTCCGTGCGTCTGCGTATCCGTCATCTGCGTTGAGCATAAATGGGCCTTAATGTGGAAGGATAAGTGGAAGAAAATAGATGGCTGTACTGAAATGTGATATGACTTAATGTCCAATAACCATTTTTTGAGAAGAGCTGGAACACGTCTAAGATGGACACCATTTTATGTGGTCCCTCATGAGGCACTTCACCAAAAATTATCATTCATCATTAGCTTAAAGAACCACATAAAAACTCTGGAAACTTTACTTTTTACTGTAAGGGTCTTTGTCAGGATCTACCATAAAGAATTATATTCACAAATATCACTTTAGAATCAGGGTCCTGTGATGTTTTGGGTCCGATAAGGGTTCTGTAATAGTTTCGGTTTGGACCAGGGTTCTGTCATGGTTTGAGGTTTGATCAGGTCCTATGATGGTTTGGAATCCGATTAGGGTCCTGTGATGGTATGGTGGTGGATCAAGGCTCTGTGATGGTATGGGGGTGGATCATGGTTCTGGGATGGTATGGTCGTGGCTGTGTGATGGTATGGGGGTGGATCATGGCTCTGTGATGGTATGGTCGTGGCTGTGTGATGGTATGGGGATGGATCAGGAGTCTCTGATGGTATGGGGATGAGTCAGGGGTCTCTGAAGGTATGGGGATGGATCAGGGCTCTGTGAAGGTATGGGGATGGATCCGGGTTCAGCAGTATTCAGGCAGAAAACAACAGTGACATTTTTCTGCTCCCTATAAGACCACATCTTTTTAAGGTTACCTTCGCAGTTTTCTACAAGACCATGAAGGATTAAATTCTGCACATGTTACAGAAGCATGGTTGAGGAAGAAGAGGGTATCGCAATACATAGAGAAACCATTACTGTGAAACTGTCTGTTTCAATATGTCTGGTCTTATTTCCTTTCAAATGTTCTTTGAGTGCCTGTCAGGGTTTAAAATGTTCTCTCCTTCTTGTCTCCTCTGGGATTTTTCCCTGAGAGGTTTCAGTGTGACGTTTGTGAATCACGACAGTGACTTTTGAAGCCTGGAACTGAAACACATGGTGACATTCTTCAATTCTTCAGTTTAAAACAGAGACACAGTGAAATTATTGAACATACAGAGCAGATGACTGGTAACTTGACATTTACTTCTCATTTAGTTTCAGTACATGTCACTCTGTATTTTCCCTGTCTTCTTTTCTTACCTTGTGTTTCTGTTATTTGGTTCCTCCATTATTTTTTTTGTGTATTTTGGATGTTAATTAGTTATTGAGTCACTTGAGTAGTTTCTAGTGAAATTTTTCATCTTGTTCTACTCTAATAGTTTGCTGTTTGAATCTATCGTTGTGTTTAGGTTGTATTTGATATATTTAATTATTTTTTCTGTGTGGACTTGAAGCTTCTTAGGTGTTTTTTTCTTATCTCCCTGCCTTTATTTTCTAACATGTATAATATTCATAGTTGCAAATTGTCCTTCTACTTTATATCAAATAAAATGTATTCGTATAAATTCAAAACTTTTAACCACCATGATAAACTCCACTAATGTGGAAGGATATGTGGAAGAAAATAGATGGCTGTACTGAAATGTAATATGATTTAATGTCCAATACCTCAACCATCCTTTGAGAAGAGCTGGAACAAGTCTAAGATGGACACCTTTTAATGTTGTCCCTCAGAAGGCACTGCACCAAAAATTTCAGTTGTTTGAAGAAAACGACTGAAGTTGATCAACATGCTGAACGTGCATTCTAGAAGCAAAAGATAAACAACAATAAAACATTCATAAAGAAGATGCAGTAAAAGTGCTGAAAATAAAAATAAATAAATTTACTCAAATGGAGATATAGTAATGCTTCATCAAGAAATGATAAGATATTATGCTTTCTGTAAATAGAAGCAAGTGCATTTATTTGCAGGTCAAAGGAAATTGGACCTAAGACTGAGCCTTGAGTAACTCCACCATTTTGAGGGGCAAAAGTTTGTCATTTAACAAGACAGAGAAAGACCTGTGTCTAAAATAAAAAGTAAAGCACTCCAAATCAGAGACCTGAATGCCTTCCAGGCGGTAGAAACAATTTAAAATAATGGGATGATTCACAGTATCAAAAGCAGCACTTACATCCAGTACAGCAGTTCTATAGTGGCAGGACAAAGGAGGGCCCACCCAGGGATTGATCCCACGACCTCTCAGGTGCAAGCCATGCAGCCAAAGGGATGTCACTGTGGCCAAGTAGACAGGGCACATGATCAGTCGGAGGAGTGGTGACAGGACCTTCACACTGTCACATTTGACTTTAGGCCCATTTATGCTCCCTGACGGATGTAATTTGGGGCGTCCATTCAAAGTGTCCAAGCGGCTAACCTCCGCTAAGCGGCAGTGCTGAGTTTATTGTAAACTCTGCGATACAACGTTAGATTCAAACATCGATTAGCGGCACAAATGCGCTGCTATTAAGTTGTTTCTAACCACCAACACACCGTGAACACTTGTAGAACTTAATTTCAAAAGCTTGTGCAACTTCTACTGTTTTTTCGCCGTCTTCATTCTTCTTCTATGGTTTTCTTCTTCCTGTTTATCTTCTTCTTCTTCCCTGGTTTGTTTCTGCTCCACTATGCTCAACACTGACATACACACGAAGTACCAGGC
>JAVQJG010008470.1:0-18931 GCA_036024015.1 Craterocephalus amniculus | reverse complement strand
CAGAGGCAACTATTTCACAGCCTCAGACAAACACATAAGCACACACACCGAGGGGTTTTTCTAGACCTATACGAGGCTCCGCCAGTGTATGCACTGAATTAGTGAAGCTGACGACTCGCTTTAAGGAAGCCACACATTTGCAAAGACGTGGGAAATTAAGTAATGGAGAAGGTTAAGGAGAGTATCAAAAGGTTGGGAAGATTCTTCAGCAATTTTTTTGTCAAGAAGAAAAAAGAATGAAATGTATGTATGCATATCTGCAGACACAAAGAAAAAAAGGGGAAAGGGAAAAAAGACAAGGGGTGAGGGTGGGGGGGGGGTCTAGAAGAAAATGCAAGGGCTATAATTTTCTACAATCAGCCTCCGCTTGAAACAAGCAATTAGGGGGAATGTGCAGAGCATCCCCTTGTGCTAGTGGAGACTTGGTGTGTGCGTGTGTGTGTGCTCTTTTCCGTGTAGTCCTTTTTGTCTTTTACTTTAGATCTTTCTTGTGGTGATGTAGGCTGGTTCAGGGGCAGTGCAAAGCAAATTTGATAATTCTACCACTAAAAGGACCAGAGCATGTACAGCAGGTTATCTCATGCAGCATTGCAATACAGTTTTGGACGAATCAGGTACCTTAATTCTTTCACTGTCAATGTTCTCTGTACTGTGCAGATGTACTGTACAATGTTCATACAATGTTCCATTGATGAGTACAGTATCATGAATTTGTGGAAGTAAACTCCCTGAGTCACCACTTGTTTTGGGGATCCAATACTGTTTCAAATTTAGATTTTTTTCATTTAACTTAACCTGTCCAGAATCATAAACAGAAGGAAGATGGTCGGGCAGCTGGGTTTTGACCATTTTAAAATTGCTATTTAATGATTACCTGTAAATATAAACTTACAAACAAATAAAAACCCATTGAGTATTATCGGTATTATTGTGTTTTGTTCTTTTCTTATTGCAGAGTTAAACTCCAGGGTAACACTGATTATTCAGTTGCATTTTAATTGTTAGGGAATAATTCTTTGAAAATTAATAGAATATACATTTTTGGTGGCAAATGATGGAAACATATGACCGTGAATTTGGTTGAAAATACTACTCTATCTATATAGTTTAAATTCTACACAACAGCAAACAGTAAGCAGGATTGATCACTAACACAATTAAACATGAATGGATTCTGAATGCTTATGTTTTTTTCCTAACATGATTTTTGGGATAAAAAGAAAAGAAAACAGATCACGAGCAATAAGAGAAGATGAGCAGAACAGAAATATATTGTCTGAGGCAGCCATGGCAAGTAATTGGGGAAACACAAGCCTTAATCCCAAAGGTGGAGTTTCCTCCTTCAGGTTCTCTGACAAGGAGAAAGAACAGAGCACGCTCTTTTTATCTGTGTGGTCCGGCAGCTCAGCTTTCTTCCTCTGTCTCTCTGCCCCTCTTTCCTCGCCGCTTCGGCTTGTTCACAGCTCACAGATGTGGCTTGTTCTCTGTTCAGGTAGTGTGTGCATGTGCACGTGAAGTCTGATCTCCTCCCCTGAGATGCACCTTTATCCCTGATGTCACCTGCATGACCTGTCCTTCCTATCAGGTTTGTGCAAAACCACAAATTCCCGCTTATGACCTTTAATATCTTTTTCAGCTTATATGTATTATCATTTATTGCACAATCAAATGTTTTATTTTTTCCCATTGTACCATTTTCAGAGGCTGCCTTCTAAAGTTTTCAGAATATATAAGATAATGGACGATAATTGAGTGTTTGGTGGCTGCTATCAGCTTTCGGTCTGTCTGTCTATAGAACAGCTACCAGTGTTCGTCCGTCACGTCGCTTCAGTACATTTTCACATCCAGACTCCCCTGCCTAACACTTACATGCATTCTCTGCTGTGATTATTTTTCTACAGGGTATTTCTGCCTAACACATCTGTATGTGTGGGGCTATGTGTTTTTCTTAGATTAATTACAGAGGCCTGTGTGTCTGTAGGAAGAGGCTCGTGTGAATGTGAGTCCAAAGGCCAGGTTTATTGAAAGCTTGAGTCCCTCAGATAAACATACAAGCACAGACAAGATTCTCAAAAGAGGAACAAGGTGTCATGGGAGGTGCAGGGAAAATAATCGGAGTTCAGAGGTGGAAAGACGAAAAAGCGCAGAGAGAGGAGAGGAGCAGGGAAAGCAACATCAGAGAAAAATAAACAGCAGGTGTTTGGGAAGATTTAGTGTAACACTTGCAAAAACGGGAAGCGGGTTCATATAAAGGAGGAGAAGGAATTCCACATTCTTGGGAAAAGACTATGGTCAGGGGTACTTTGGAGTAGCAAAGCAGGCGGGGAGACTAAATGTAAACCTTTCTCTATTGTTATGCTGCACTCCTTTGGCTTGGAAAAACACGCAGTAATTCAATAAACTTTTGCTGCATGAACAAGAAGGTACTTAGTCCCACCGTGGTCTACAGAGCTCGGGAGAACTGCGATACAGAATGGCTACTGGAATCGGGACTGTTGGAGAGTATTAAAAAAAAGTGCTTGTAGCTGGTGTGCGGAGAGCAAGGCATCTGATATGGGGTCTGTAAATGTGCTGTAAAGGAAGGAGACTCATCCCACCTCCTCATTTGGGGGAATTACAGTGACAAAGAGCAGGCCTTTCAAGAGCAGAAGTATCCTGCCATACATGTGTGCATATATGCACAAATATGCACACGAAAGCGGACACAACGCGGAGGAAATCCCCACCATCTTTGTTTAAATGTGTCATTCGCTGACTGCATGCACTGCAGTAAGCATGGAAAAATGTGCATGATTTCAATAAAACTTATAAAAAGAAGCACAGATTAAAATAGGAGCACTTCAGATACCACAAACTTGCTTTGGTAGAAAGAAATGACCAGAAACTCCCAAAAGGGGGAAAACACAGCGACGTAGAGAAGAAGAAAAGATGTCTTGCTCATGGAGTTCTTTTCCACTGCTTCAAATGCCACAGAACAACTGCAGTACCTGCTTCCCAGGACCAGAAATGCATGCGGTCCTAAAATAAAGGTTTAACTCTTGCCGTCAGGCAAAAATGGACGCTAAATGGGGTTTTTAAAGAAGCAAAAGCTAAAAATACAATATTGGTGGAACATGAGGTCCAACAGCTGTGTGTGTGTGTGTGTGTGTGTGTGTGGAGAGAGAAAGAGTTTCAGGGGGAGAATGGCATTTCTGTGGCGGGCCACGAAGCAAGAGCCAAGGGACCTGAGGCAGGCTAGCCGCTGGAATGCACAAGCCAACCACCAGCTTCCTCCTAACAGTTATTGACAAGTTGCTGCTGGCACCTGCCAGGGATGCCTGTGGGACATCAAGACCCTTTTCTCTTCTTAGATATTAACTGTTTGGAAAATCATTGAGACGCTTAGTCAAGTTTGATTTCTTTTTAAATTTTGCTTTGCAGGCAACAAAAAGAATTAGTCTGGAACTAATCAGCCGATTTTTCATCAGTGTAAATGGTAGCGATAGTCGGATGCAAAGACAACTTAATCTGCAGAGATCATGCTTAGCAAATCCATTTAAATTCAACAGAAAATTCATCGTAGAATTTTTATTTTTGCTCTGTCACTTCTCCTTACTGATTTTAGGATGGTATATAGAGAGAATGAGGCAGGACGGAATTTCTACAGAAAGCCAGGTAAAATATGAAAAAGTTTCTTTTGGCCAAAAGGAGGCTAATGGGGGAGATTTGCAGATTTAAAAGGGGAGCAATGTCTGATGCATCTGCAAGCACTGTCAGCGTCTGGCATAACATCTTCCCTTGTTTCAGACGGCCAGGGGAAACCGCTGCATGCGTGTTTGTGTTTCCGTGTGTGTGTGTGTGTGCGTGTGTGTGTGTTCTGGGCCCATCTCCAGAAGCAATGTATTACAAGAGTTCCCGCTGTAAGATTATATTTGGATTCTCTAGGCCCTCTTCCAATTATTACTGGCACTTAATACTTTTCACACCATTCACAGATCCCTTTACCCCCACCACCCATCTTCCCCTCTTTCTCGCTTTATTTTCTCAATATCTCTTTCTCCCTCTTTCTCTCTCTCTCTCGCTTGCTCACTCTCACACACGCACACATTTCAGCGGAGACTCTTGGCTTGAATCAGCAGTTTTTATTGGGTTATTTGTAGGGAGGTATAGAGGCAGGAGAGTGAAATAGTAAGGGAGGAAGTGATTTAGTGCTTTTAAGCTCTAACACAAATGTTAGTAAAAATCCATTTAGGTCAGTACATCAAGTAAGGAGGTTTAACTGGCGAGAAAAATGCAAATTGAATGATTTAGAAAGAATTTCTTTTTATAAAAGAACACTAGAATTAATACCTGCATGAGGTCAGCAACAAAGATAACTTCTGCCAAAACTATTTGATCAAATCACAGCAAAACAAAACCATTTAACAAAACAACAGGAAAACCAACAGATATTTGGGTGTAACCTAATACTTCCACAGGCAGAGTAGGGATTTCTAATGTTTATCCTTTCTGAGAAGTCACATTTGGACATCGTGCTATGTCTACAGGACTTTTTTGGTAGTTAATAAAAACTTTAAAACAAAAATGTATCTATTGCTTAGGTTGTCAACCTGAGCCCATATAAGGCATTTTAGTAGAGGGAAGCCACTTAAAAAGTCAGTGGAGAGCCAATGTAACAGTCAACATCAAGTGTATTTATTCTACTATTTGACATTTTTTCTAATTCTATACAAAAATACATAAATAGTAAGAGATTAGTTGAATTCCACTGAACAGAAAAAATCAGGAGACTAAAGCTGAATTTGTTCTCGATTAAAAGTATGTACAGTAGGGCCAGCGTACAGTAGCTGACGCTGGTGCAAAGCGCTGTTGCTCACAGACTTAGGGTTACGGCGTCATGTTGCAGTTTCTCTCCCACATTTACCGCAGCAATTCAGCGAGAAGTTATAGAAATTCTGAAACACATAATCACAAACTGAGCAACCACAATACAGTACTTGCGCATAAGCAGGGGGGTATGTTGGGTCTGGAAGAGGTGTTCATCAAGATTCCGCAGACCTATGCAGAGCATGCGGCGGTGACACTCTAACAGACCATACACAGATGCCATGCGAGTATAAATCACACTTAAATAAAGGAGGAGATAGTGTGGTCAATGAATAAAAGAGAAAAGCTATTGCAGAGATGCAGAGACACATGTGTGTTATTCAAAGACTGCTATTGCAGATTTGCTGTATGCATTTGTTACATAGGATATGATTTGAAAATTGGAACAATAAGAAAACTAGATGAACATTAATTGAAAATCTTTGTTGTCACAAATGCTTCCGCACTTAAGCACCACTACTGTCCAAAACAACTGTTGCCATTTCATCAATAACAATAAATCTCTATCTTCAAGAAAGCAGACATAACAAGAAAACTGCTTTTCTTTTATGTCATCATCATTCTTTTTGATGATGTAAGCATGCCATGCTTCTTTGGATTTTGTTACCTTAAAGATACCCAACTTAACTTTTCTACCTTAAACTCTGCATTCCTGACAGTGACATTTATTCAGTTCATTTCTGAAGCTTTAGCAGCCAGCAGCGTCCCAAGGCTGAGAAAAAGCACTATACAACATTTTTATTCAGGACACAGTGTGACATTGGAGCTGAGTTTTGCTTTGAGCATGTGACGCAAGGTATCAGGCGGTTAGATACCGGCCATTTTTGAACACACACGCAGATTCAACAAAGAATCACAAAAAGACATTATCAGAGTAAAAGAAGAAACAAAAGGCACCCACAGACAGAGCAGGAGATAAGACTATCTTTTACTGTCTGGACAGAACTCACAGTACTAGTAGGATGCACATTGGATGCTAAATAAGCCATCCATAGCATCGCATCAATGAGACAATGGCTAAAGTACTGTAGTGCATCTTAAATAATAAAAAAAGTATCAAGACTGTCATTTTTTATGTAAAATCAAGACCCATAAGAATGATATTCACTCATTTCTTACTTTTATTTGAAGGTTATTTGCATGGTTGGTATTGTAAAAATGTTTCACTTGAGATAGATTATTTGATTCTGCTTAAACTTTTTTTTCACACAACAATATAAACATTAAAACATTTATTCAATCTCTGTATCATGATAGCTATAATAATCTTGTATATTTGGGCTCTGATGTATTAGTGCCTAAGTCTGTCAACTAGTTAGAGGAACAAAATCTTTCTAGTTCAGATTGGAATCAGGATAACTGATCGGCTAACAGAAGTTCACGCTTCTTCAGACACACCGAATCTATATTTAAACTACCATCAAGTTTAATTTTACGAGGCATTAAGACACTGGTTTGACTTGGATTTCTTCATGGTATGCTTGGTATCTAGTGGTCAGCATGAACCCGTGTGTTTTCATCGCAAAATAAATGTGCAATCTAGGGACGTGACACGTGCAATAAGGTACGATTACAAAGATTCATAAGGTATACCTCCGATGCTCAAATACTCAATGCAGTCAGTTGGCCATGCCCCCCAGAAAACACACATTTCATGGGAAAAGAGGTATTATAATAATTCAATAAATAAACAAGTGCATTTCCCAAGTCAGCAGAAAAAGGCTATTCCTTTGTGTGTGTGTGTGTGTGTGTGTGTGTGTCTTTGTGTGCACGATTCTTTTTTTGGTTCGCAAGGATACAACACCCCCTCACATCAAACACACACCCTGACACACACACAGCCTGTGTCTCATCATCTGTGAAGAAATAATGGAATTATATATATTTTCTCCCCTGCGCGCGACGAAGCATCAAAGTTCAGTGCTGTGATAAGTTGCCTGTGCGCTTTGCCCCTGGCCATACCGGTGTGTGGTGTTTTCCTATTACTGGCATGTCCTGTTTCATAGATGGATGGACCTTGGGCTGACGTCTGCCACTGCCTCTGCTCTGCTCCCCGTGTTATTACCAAAATCGATGTCCATGTCTGCCGCCATTTATTATCCCCCACCACCTCAACAAACACACATATGCACACACAAATGCAGAGAGAGCAAAATGTGCACGCAGCATCAACTAAAATGAATTGAAAAGGGATATCTAGAAGTTCTTTTGCATGGGAATTGTGCTGGGGTTGTGAATCTCCAAGTTAGTGTGTGTTTGTGTGTATGGCGGTCTGTGCTCGAAAGATGCTACATTTGCAGATTTCAAAAGGAAAGTGATCTTTTCAACTTTACTGGATCACAGCCACATTTCTAAGTTGCTTTTAGGTTAATTCCTCCACAAAAAAGAGAAAAGATCAACCAAAAAGCACCTGATCAAGATGCCAATACCTCTATGAATTCTTACATCCCACAAAGAATGAATGGAAAGAAGAAACTGTGAAAATTTCAGTTTTCAAACCACAAGACTTGCATTTGGCAGTCATTGTCTAGTGTGAGAACAAACCACAGTTAGTCAAGAGATTTAAGCTATGATGAAGTAATCATTTGAGCCTGGGAAAAATGCATATCTTTGAGGATGAACTATATTCATTTCAAAATGACCATCAGAAGAGTCAGTCAGCCAATGATACCATGGTAAATTGTTTGTAAAAATTCTAAAATTTGGTATTTCTTCAGAGAAACTGTACCTTTTTAGGTCGATTGGAGGCAGACGGGTATTCGAGTGCCCGAAGCCCTTTAACCCATTATGAACTTTTAACCGTGGATTGACGCACATGTTAATTATATTCCTGTTTTCAAGACTCATTATCATTTTAAAAACTATCAGATGATGGTTTTAATTTCATGTTTTTAGTGTCTTCAGAAAACGTTTTTAGAGATGCAACGTTCCTGAACCACAGAGTGATGAACTGGGTTATTAGCACATATCTCACAGACTTTCTGTCTCACAGATAAAAAAACAATGACACCAACACCAGCCCAAGTAAAAGACTGAGTTGGTTTGTTTGCATGTTTATCTATATCACTGTGTCAGTTTGATATGTTCCCTCGTGCATGTGTGTCTATCTGTTTTGTCAAGGTAGCGTCTCAGCCGAGCCCCTGCGGCACTCTGGGCCTTCTGTCCTCCCCTCATAACCTCACAAAGACACTAATAAGCCCCCTGATGATGGACGCTTATGGATTTCTGCGCCGCTAATTTCCGTAACTATCACTGTTTGAAAGATAGCTGAGGGATTTAGCAGAGGGGGCCAAGAGAAGGCCCCCTTGTATTCTGTGGGAACACAAGAGCTGTATTATGTGATATAAAAAAAAAAAAAATGGAACGACCCCCCTTTTCTCTCCCTCAGGCTAAGTCCATGATATTTATCTACACCTAGTCACATGGGGCCATTATGTTTATGGAATATCAAATACAAGCCTACCCCGTCGTATTGGGTTGAGGCTTGGTAATTGCCAGGGGGATGCACAGGTTTTCTGCGACAATTCACTCTTTCAGAAGTGACATTTGAACTTTGGTTAATAGTCTGAGATAAATATGTGTGGCCCACTGAATAGTGAGGCAGCTCACTAGTGTTACAGTTAAATTCACCGGCTGCATAAAACTCAGCAGCAACACCAGTTTCTCTACAATAAACAAACAGAAAAAACAAGCTGTGAAGTGATTTTGTAAGCTGACTACAAGATGTATTAGTTTTCTATTTGCCAATGGATTTCCTATCAAACGTGTAGCTCTCCAAGCAAGAGGACTTTGTCATTCTGAGGCCATAGGGCCCAAAAATCCCTTAATTACATTGTAAAGACAAATGCTGGCGAACTCCTGTAACCCTATCCCAAGCAGCTGAACCACACACTGGCTTGAGACTCCAGTGCCTGATAAAAACAATACCCAGATAGCAGCACTTTCATATCATCTGCACTGCATAACACAGTGCCTTCATATGCACATTTTCTGCTTCCTATCCAGTAGATTTTTTTATTAATCCTAAACAGCTGCTAGCATGTCTGTTTCTATTATCTGAGCTCAAATTTAACTTATTTATTCTGTTTCCAAAATCCAGCAATGTAACTTTGTTCTCCTCGAGCTTCCACATAGAGATACACAGACGCTGTAGTCCCTTAAAAAGTGAGTGTTGAACGGGTTTGCCCCCACTTCCCCACTTACCTCCGAGTCTAACGCTTAACACCATCCATCACTGCCTGTCATATCAACTTGCTACTGAACTTACTGGATATTCTAGTCAATGCAAGACACACTGCTTGCACAGTAGCCTCACAGACCTAAACATAAGTATGTGTGTACTTATGTGTGTGGATTTTCTCCTCCACTTGCATTAATTAATATGTCATCACCGGTTGTCCTCCCCCACGAAATCTGCCTTCACCTCTACAGTGGATGAATCTTCCAGCCGTCCTGCAGTGGCTTTTGCTACCTGGGCCTTTTTCTGGGGGGTGGTCGGGGGCCAACTTTCTGTCAGTGAGGAATGTAATTAGGGAGAATTAAGCGGCATGGGGCTACAGGGGAGGTCAGGAAGAGCTGGCAGGGTCGAGGCGGGTCACTACCAAGCATTCTGTCTCTTTCTCATTTTTTTCTGTCTTACTCTTTTCTTGCAAAACTGGGTTGGGGTGAAGAGATGTCATATTTAGTCTCGCACGGTGGGAGGCTGACATAATAAGCCATGGATCTTCTCTGTCTTGTTTGTCTCTTGCTCTCCAGGTCTACTGTCTTTCCGACTTATGACTTCCCTGAAGGATTCTCCTGTTTTATCACTTGTACATGTTTCATGTCCATCCTTCACTGGGTTCTGCAATGAAACACTGTAACTGTAGCTCTAAGATAACTGACACATAGTAACTATTTCTGCAGGTGTAGGGTGATCCTTTTACATTCCACCTCAGATCCACTCAGTCACATGTTACAAGTAAACAAATTTGTCACTTCTTGTCCGAGCAACTGAAAAAGATGAATGATGCCTAAACACCGAGATGGTATCATGTTGATTTTTAAAGTTGCTTATCATTAAGCCCTTTTAAACTTCCTTCGAAATCCTTTATTGTGCAAACTGGGATTTTCTAATTAGTGCGGTGCTCAAGAAAGAGCAGTCACCATTTGATAGTAAATATTTTTCTAATATTAAATAGAAAAAATGCTTTGTGACCCTCTCAGTAGGACAAAGAAGTTCTGTATGAGAAGACTAGACTAATTTTGTAGAAAGTCCATTTCTTTGGAACAATTATGAGACTACTTGTGAGAAAGCGCTATCTCTATGCTGTATGGGCAATGGAACATTTAGGATTTTTACTCGCTCAATTTTTATTTGTGGGACAGTGTTGACTTGGAAAAACCCAAACATAAGCACCAAAAAATATCTTAATGACCACTAGCCCCACATATTTCTATGACCTGCCCACATAAATGATGAAGACTCTTCTGCAAGTTGTAACTGAAAACTGGCAACTGGGGGAGCCAAAAACTTGAAGGTCCAGCATGCAAATGTTCAGGTACATTCTGATGAGCTTGACATATACATTCTCCGATATCTGTATTCCAATGGGACAAGGAGAGAATGATAGGGTACAAGTGTTTGAGGCTTTCAAATCTCATGTGTAAAGGCAGTGGGATACAGAGTGATATTAGGAGAAAATCAGGCAGGAAACCTCAGCCAAAGTATATCCAGGCTAGATGTGCTCCTGGCCATCTGACAGGGTGGGAGGACTATATGACTCTGAATATATCTGGGCCTCCACATATGTGTGTGTGTCCCAGCAGAAGGTCTGTGTAAGTGCTTTTGGATGACATAATATACACAGGGACTACTCAGGGTAGAATACACTGTATAAACTGAATACACCCGTCTGACTGTCTCAATTACACTGTGCACACACACACACTGACAAACATGCATGAATACAGACACAGCTGGGTGATTTTATTGAACATGTGCACAGAGGGAATTTCCCCACTCATCTCCGGTGCAGTCTGTCTGTCATTGGGCTACTCACTTGCTAACTCACGCTACCCATCTCTCTCTGGGGAGGTCTCCTCTTGCGCTGCCTCTGCATCTCCTCGTTTCCTTCCTTCCTTGTTTTTGGCTCTCATTCTTTCCTCTTTGGCTCAGTCTGTGATTTCCCTCCCTGTCTGTCTCGTGCTTGTCTAGTATCTTGACTTTTCATCTGTTGCTTCATCTGTATTTTATCTACAAGTCTTTTCTGTAATCAAGTTTGTGATCGACAAACTGAGGATGCTATGTTGTTGGGGTTTTTTTCTCAAGAAAGAGTGAGCCTTTGAAATGTTTTGAATAACAGGATTGTCTCCAATTTGATGACAAAACATTTAGGAAATTCTGACGTATTTTTTCTTTTTTCAAAAGCAATAAGCCTTCTTAAAGACTACTTAAGCCCTTTAGATTTCCTCCCTGTTTTTTTCAAGGTTTCAAGTAAGCCTGATGTTTTGCTCATCAAGGCTTACTCCCAAGTCTGGAAATCAAACAAGCTAATCAGACGATACAGGTGGGATTAGGACTGATGATGCAGGGTTCCTTTGACAGTTTCAGGAAAATCTTTAAATACCACAGAGAAATAGACACAGAGACATAGAAAATTAACAAAACAGAAGTTTGATTTCTTTTTTTGTCAACCTGTTTCCTTAATTTTTCAGACAAATGTTTGTCACTGTAAACATGTATTTGCATGGTAATATCCAGAAACCATGGGATAAGTTGTAACTCAGTCCCCTTTGAGTTGATTTTGGTTTATAAACATGGAGACAGCAAAAACAAAAGAAATATTTGATACCATCTTGGATATTCTAACTATTAAGCATTTTATCATCTTTAACAGAATTTGTACGCAACCAGAAGGGAAATGGTCCAGCAGTCTTGGCCCAGATATCTATTATCTACTATCTGGGCATCTGCTGGTCACATTGGACATTGAAACATATGGGCTGTTCATTCTGGATGTCAGGTTGTCAAATGATAGGCAAATTCTTTGCTCATCTGCTTTTGTAGCTTTTTGTGAAATATTCCACAACCATGAACAGCGTTCACAGAATAAAAATTGGAAAAATTCTCGAATCTAACCAATTTCAAGTACAATACAAAGCTTCACTTACTGTATGACTCAAGTAAAAACAGAAATAGCCTACATAAGACTCAATAAAGAGAACCAAAAGAATATGGAGAGACATTTCACAATAAGTCTGACCAAATTGCATTTTTACATGAAACACTTTGAGAAAGCAACAAGAAATTCAGTCAGTGAACAGAACAGTGATTTTGTGATTAAACATTGCAAGTTGTACTGTATTTGTGAATGAAAATTAAACTTAAAGAGAATATTTAACCTTAAGAATTATTTCCTTGTAATTCCCATCTAATGATGAAACACAATTATAAAAAGCGCTGAAAAACAGTGAACAAAAATATCGAAAACTATTTCAGGAGTAGTAGATGCCTACCACCCGACATAAGTTTTATGCCACAGCTGGAGAGAATTGTAGCTCTGTAAGGTTTTTGGTTTTAAGCAGAAAATCCAGATTTAAACCTAACATATAGTGTTTTAGACCATAATTACATATATATAGTATGTAGGTTCAAAATAGAAAATGCCTGGTAAAAAGAATAATTAGGACAAAGTGTTGCGTGTGGCCAGCATGTGCTGGATGTTGTGGTCCAAAGACGGTTCTTTTTTGTAGCAAAGATTGCACGTTGGTGTAGTCATTTATTAGTTTTCCCTCTTTCTCTCACTCTCTCTCTCTTCAACATAAAAAAATATTTGAACTAAGCCAGACATTTTATTGTGTCATTTGTGCTCAGCTCTGGTTCTAAAATTGTTTAGAAAATAGCATTCTGTGCAATCAACCAGTTTTCTGAAAACAGAAACATCATACAGGACTTAACTTTCTGTTTCTGGAGTAAAGTCTGTGGTTATTTATCTTGTTTTTGCAATCCTTTATGCTTAAGTCTCACTGCTTAGGTGTAAGTTGTGACACAGACACACACATGCACACTAACAAGGACAACTATGCAATGGGTGATTGTCTGAGATGGTGTTTCTGCAGAAACAGTGGGGGGATATTGGAGCCAGACGTATAGAGCTGTCAGGGTATAGTGATAGGGATGGGTGTCAGTCACATCCCAGGGGTCCACATACACACACACACACACACACACACACACACACACACACACACACACGCACACACACACAAACACACACAAAAAAACATTATCGTTAACCCTTTTACTCTCCTTTGCACACAGATGAGTGTGATTTGATGTGCTGTAGCAGATGTAAGTGGACACCCTTATTCTCCTCAATGAAGATATATTCCTGGCCAGGGGTGGATGTGGGGGTCTGACTCTGCACCTTTACCGTTCAGGGCTCAGTCCACATCTGCTTCCCATCAGCCACAAGGCTTACCTTTTTAAGGCTGGGGCGAGGGCAGGCGGGGAACCAAATGGGGGAGGAGAGGGTGGGAGGGGGGTGAGCAGAGTTCGGTTTTGGCTTGATTCAATTACAAGCACCGCCGCTGTGAGAGAACATTCCCCCTCGGGTGTCTAGCTCTGAGTATGTGTGCATGTGTATGCATGTGTTTGTCCCGCAAAGACAGACTTTTTTTTATCAGTCTTGAGGTGAGTGTGTGTGCATATGTGTGTAAGCATTGGTTAACAAACCACAATCAATGAGATGTTCGTGGATCACTCAATGACCCATCGAGGACCCCTAAAAAGGTCTTTATTCTTTATTTCTCACCTGGTTACAAGCTTGTTCTAATTTTAGTTAAAAACAGTATCAATCCAAGATTAAACCACTTCTTCATATCTTATAAAAGTTAAAAACGTTTTAGGGCAACAACATGTACCACAAACATTCACATAATGCCCATGGTAACAGCCAGCAACACATGGTCTGTGTGCTGGCAAAGAGGGTAGCTGACAACCCAGGACCCTTTAAAATAAAGCGGATGAATCGACCAGACAGAATTCTCCTTCTGGTTTATGTTATTTTCATGTAACTGCTGGTTACAATTACAGACAAGCTTGAGTTAGTTACAGTAGGAAGGCTCATCTATGACTTTAAACATTGCAGCAGGAGCTTGTTCATAGCTGGGTAGATACAAACCAAATATCACAGGTTTTGACAATGTTCACCGTTGATCTAATATTTCCAGTCTTCAGTCATACGTCTGGAATGGGTGAATTTATATAGAGGAATGACTTTATCCATGACACACTCATATTGCATCAGTGGTTCATTAATTGACATAAGCAAACAGTGCTTATTTTAATATTTGTTGTTGATTAAATAACATCTATCACCTGCATATAAATGCATCAGTAATTTTCATTCCTTACATTTTTTTACATTCTTGGTTTATAAATGCTTTTAAACTGTAGTATTAACTCTTAAAGTGTAAGATCTAAGCATTTCTTGAACTTTTTCGTTCATCAAAATGTATACAATTCCAAGATCAAATTAAAGTGGGACCACTGGAGCAGGAATACAGCAGCTGTTTTTAAATTCTAACTCCTGTACAGTTGTACTTTTTTACAGGCTCTTTAAACGACATGTTCAGAAACTTAATATTTTGGTTTCATATGCATGCAGGGAACTTTGTTGAGTGTCTCTCCTGTGCACACACACTCACACCTCTCTGCTTTTTTCTCCCACTGTGGCATGCTGTGACTTTCAAGGAGAGTCTGCGTGATGGGTTCTTCACCCAACCCTAACCCTAAACCTTTTTTTTAAAGGGGTGGGGGGGTGCTAAGACAGTGAACAATGGCCAAACTGTTGAGCAGCGACTCAACTCGGCCTAGAGGATTTCCTCTTCAACCCTGGACCACCTAATAGTATATGACATGAGACATCATGACGAGAAGAGACATTCATTAAAAACACTGGAAAACTGAAAGTGAGGTACATTCACACAAGTACTGGTTTTGTCTCAGCTCAGAAAATCTGTGCTTTGATACATTTGTTAAAAACTCTGTTATTTCATGACTAAGGGAATAAATGAGCCCCAGCAGTTTCCTGTTTTTGATACCATGAAACAGAAAATTAAGCTCAGCAATCAGCAGTTTTTGGACAAAGAGACATTTACACCTTTCATTACAAATAGAAGCTTACCTTTTCTGCACACCACCATCTACCAGAATATTTGACTCACATATGGATTCTCTTGCATTGCTTCCCAGCTTAAATGCTTTTACATCATAAATCAGTAGTAAAAACATCTCTTTGTGTAGCAGCTCCACTCGTCACATGACTAGCTTTGACCTTCTCCATCAAATATCTCTCACCTCGGCCTACTGTAGCCTTTAGCAGTGCTGCTAACCAGACACAGATGGACATTTACAAGTGACAGCAGATGGAAAGAACTTCACACACCGAGTCGAGCCTCACCACTGTAAAGCCATATTTATGGTGCAGTATTTCTAACAAGGTCTGTCTTAATCATTATCCGTGTTACAGAGCGATAACAACTCAATCCATGTTCATTTGTTTTTATGTAAAATAAAAAATGTCAATGACGTAGCTATAATGTAGAAAAAGATATGAAAGGACTACTGCTTAAAATTGCTACCAGGCATTATCTGATCTCATATCTTAAACCTGTCATCAAATATGAGCTAATAAAGTTTGTAATTTAGTGTCATTTTGCTTAAGTTCTCTTAAAACACTGTTTGTCACTCTTTATTAAAGCATGAAAACTTTCAGATATAATCATGGTCATTGTCTTGCTTTTTCTCTCCTTTGCTCCCTCTAGTAACTCCACCTTCCCTAAACACACCCAGGATTGTCCTGCGGTGGCCAGACACGGCTTAGGCTGGGGATAAGAGAAAGTGCTTGGTGGACAACATGGGCTAATTTGTAAAAGATACAGCGGCTGCATGGCTTTCCAAGGCACCGTGGGGGAACCAAAACATTCAGCAGTTGTCCAAACAGATTCCTCACTCCACTCTGCAGTGGACGACACAGCACTGCTATAATTTACACACACACACATACACACACCAGCACACACAAACACACAGGCTCTCTCTATCCTCTGGCGCAGGAATTTATTTAGCTTGGGGTGATTGCTGTGTCTGCAAGTTCTGAAGCCTTGTTAATGAATTTGAAACGGGGTCATGCCAGGATTGATGGGTGAGAATTATGTGTGTGTTTGTGTGCGTGCTTTGAAAAAAAAAAAACAAAAAAAAAACGAGGGAAATTATGTAGGGAACTATTATGAAATCACGCAAGCTAAGCACCTTTGTTTCACTGAACAGTAAGACATTATTCCGGCAAAGATTATGCGTCGTGCTTGATGTGATCACTGCGAGATCTGTGATACGGCTACGACAACATGACTGCTACCACATGCATCTAGGTAAGCCTGTGCATATCTGTCTTTGCGCTCTTGTGTGTTAACGTTTCACATGCACTCTGCTCTAAGGAAATAAGCAACAGGGGGCGCCTGCACACAGCTGGACATTCAAGTAATGCCACCGCATCAACATAGAATACACACAAACTGTGAAAAGACAGGGTTGTGTACACGAACTGTTCTATGCCTATACTAATATTAATAGTACATATCTTGGCTGGGCGATCATTTCATAATCAATCTTCCCCCTGACATCCCTTGATTCTGCTTTCTGGGCACTGTGTTGCTCTGAGTATGAGAGCGTGACTACCACTGCCCTTCCCATATCTGTCTCCCATCGCCCTGTCTTATCACAGCACACATACCACAGCATTGCCTCCTGTGATTGTGTAAAAAGCCTGGGGCTTTATTTTCCCCGCCGCAGAGACAAGGAGAGGAAAAGTGAGTGTAGTTATTTGTGACAATACCAGGGTAAGCGGGCGCAGTGGTGCTTGGGAGATTCTGTTGTTATTGGGACAAAACAAATAAAGTGTCAGCCATTCAAAAGATGCCTGGGCTCAAGAGGGTCAGGCCAAGCTAATTCCTTTAGAAAACAATCAGCTGCCATCCCCTTTTCTCTTCCTCAGCAGCTGTCTTAACTTTCTTGACACTGATGGTCATTTTGAGGAACTCTCTGAACAGTGTCTCTAAGGTCAAGGGCTACATTACTAGTTGAAATACACAATGAAATACACAATGCATATGTCCAAATGTTGACACTAGGAAGTAAAAAAAATAAACATTTCCTATCACCTGAGGTATCAAATAATGGATTTAGCTCAATTTTATTTAATATGATTTTATTAATCCTTTCTGATGATCAGAGTTTTAAAACCAATGACACATCAATGTGTTTAAGCAATGTGTGTTTTCAGTCAGTTTGCTTGGTGGAAGTTTCAACACCTTTCTTCAAAAGAAATAACCTCCTATATATCCACCTTAAGATTCTGTGCCAGATCCGCTTCTTAAGAACTTTGCACATTTTTAAACTCAGCATTTTTATTATGTTGACTATGACTCTTCAGTATATCCACCAACATTTGCTCAAACATTCAATGCCAGGTTTGGCAGCCAGCTGCTTCTTGGCCTACCTCGTTGTTTAAGGGCAGCAATCCAGGCTGCTCCCATAGCTTCCCAGCGAAAATCGGTCCTTTCACCATATGTTGGGACTGGAAATGGCTGCAATAGCAGGCTCAATACATAGGTCAGCCAGGATAACCCCCATATCCTGATTACTGACACTCTACGCCCTCTGGAACATAGGGCAGCAATAAAACAGGCTTCAGTGAGCTGCTGCTAACCCGCCTCCATGGCTTGTTTAGCTGTCCTGGAGAGAAGCTGAAACACTGAAGAGACATTAATCTACCACATGGTGTTCTTTAAGATATGTGTGCAGAGCTATGTGCTTGGCTATTGACAGAAGACTCAACTACAAATGAAAAAGAAAATCCATAAAAATGTTGAGAACAAAAAATGCGTATTCATGTGTAGGGAAATCAATAGAATCCAAAGCTTTTTGCCTCCAATTCGTCTGAACACTTTCAAAGAGTGAGAGAGATACACAAATTGCACAGAACAGAAAAAAAGGCTTTTAAATCTTCAGGTGATAACAGAGCGAGAGACCCCCCAGATGTCTATGAATATCTCTTTTTTTATTATTATTATTGACCCATAGGCTATAAAGAGAGGCAGGGGTTCTACATCACTCCAACCTCAGAATGATGTGGAAACTAAAGGACAGCACATTTACAGACACAAACAAACGATGCCACACACACAGTAGTCATTCATTTGACATCGGGGCACACATGTTCAGCATTAAACTTTCCTCAAAAGAAAGTTAAATTGGAATTGTTGTTCTAAGGCTAATCATTTAAAAAGTTTGCATATGCGTATGTAAATTATATAATCAGGAAGGAAGCTTGACCTCTTTACTATCTATTTATTAATCAAAAATAAATCTATCAGTAGTAATAATGATGAGAATAACATAAACAGTCCGGATAAATGATAACTTATCTTCGCTTCCCAGTCAAGTGAAAGAAAGGTCTAGAAGATGAAGTTGCATAAACAAATTATAATTTACAACTACCAAGTGTTTTTTTTCATAACTAAGACAATGGCCTGGGACTCTTTTTCTAATCTGCTTGTGTTGTGTGTGTGTGTGTCTGAGTGTGTGCAAGTGAGTGCCTTTTTATGTGCGTGCACTGGGGGGACACTTTGATAAATGGCCAGTTTATGGTGCTGTCACACTGAGGATGTCTATGGGGAAATACCTCCCCACAAGCGCCACTGTGTTTCCTTGTGTGCGTGTATTGTGTGTGTGTGTGTGTTTATGTGTGGAGAGGGGTACAATGCTCTGGTCATCTGATTGCAAGCCTGTGGTCTGGCCCATGATTAATCAAACTGATTGGATGGGGCAAATATGGTTTGTAATAGCTCAAAAAAGGAGTGGGTCAGAGAGAGGGGACGGATTACTTTGTTGTACGTGAAGATGTGTACAAGGGGAGGTGTGGATGTTTGCACATGTGTGCTCGTGTTTGTGTGGAAAAGGTGCAGAGGTGTGCATGAAGGGGTGGGGGGGGGGGGCTGAAGTGAGGCTGCTGTGTGTTTG
>JAVQJG010008411.1:0-16673 GCA_036024015.1 Craterocephalus amniculus | reverse complement strand
TACATGCTTTAGTCAAATAAACAGTCTCAATCCAATTTAATATCTACTTGGAAGCAAAAACACAGACAATTTATTTTTTAACTAATTTGCAAATAAATTCAGGCGTTAAGGGGTTAATATTCCAACATAAACGCGCTCACGCAGCGCGCTGAGCCGCAGAGAAGTCATGAAGCTAGAAGCAGTCAGAGGACGCAGAACTCTCCACGTTATTTTATTTATTGCCAGTGACTGCGGGGGTTATTTTTAATTTAACTCCACTAAAGGTAAAACTACCCCGTTGTCCCCAGAATATAGCCTATATATTTTTTATCCTTGAACAATTATCCGGATCACTCCAAAAATCTAACAATCTAACTTTAACAGTCAAACAGAAGGAACAGGAAAGGGAGGAAGCTGTGCGAAACGTCTGTCATAAAGTGATTAGGGTGCTGTACGTTTATACTGTCCGATTAAATAATAATGAGGCCTAATCTGATCCGCCCCCACTCTGCGATCCGGCACCTCCCACTTTACAAATTAAGCACTGGATATACCACGTTTACACCAGGTCCTGATACATTCTCATTAAACTGGAAGACAACATCTTTGCTAGCGACATTGCAGCTGAATGATTAGTACCTTTTGTTTTCTGAGACCTGATCAAATTCAGCAGCACTAGAAGAACACGTTGTTGTTAGTTTATTCTTGTGGCTGCAGTGAGCCTCCACCTCAGGTTTATACGACTCCCCACCACACCGCTTTGTCAGAAAAATCCACTCTGAAGCCCGCTCTCAAAACGTTGTGCAGTCGCCCCCTCGGACACGCCGTTGTTGTGTGTACAAGGTCAGATCGCAACACAAACGTTGCGTCTTGCTCTTGCAGCGTTGTGTAAACTAGGCCTTATAAAAGTGTGATCGCTGACTATCTGAGCTTTCAGTTGCTTTGTTGTCACTGAAATGAGGCAGCAAAGCACAAACGTGTGACTGTGTCAGACTGTCTCTATGAGGTTCCCAGGTAGAGGCCTGTAAATTAGCCACCAGCAGTCAGGGGACAAGCACAGATAAGACGGAGAGGATGTGTAACAGTAAAGGATGTGGATTCATGGAAATTAGTTCCTACAAAAACTTGATTATCTGGAGAAAGGTGGGACAGTGGGACATAAAGATGAATGTTTGGTGTGACTGACCATAAAGTGATGAGTAATTGCAAACATGTTAGAATTTTCTGAAGCGTCCTGGATGCTCAACTGGAAAACACCCGACTGTCTTCCAGGACTGTGTGAGATCACCATGTCACATTTCTTTTTTTTTTTTTTTTTACCATTTCACATTTCTTTTCTTTTTTTTTTTACCATGTCACATTTCTGAGCGTGTAAAAGGAGGCAGCACTGCCACCGACACTTTGAGGAGTCGCTGACATCCACTGCTATACATCTTCATCCTGGTAAAGTTAAAGACGTAACATAAATCAGGAAGACTGAATGTGAAGCAGCTGGAAGTAACAGAAGCCGGGAGAGAAAATTTAATGTCAGTCAGCAAGAATCTACTTAGAGGGATTTGAATTTTTACCGGAAAGACGAGACAGAAGTGTTTCTTCTGTATAAAACATCCTCTCAGGGGATTTCTCTGCACCCTGCACATTCTGCAAGTACTGTTTTGCTCTCTGAGGCTCAGAGTCCACAACCTATGTTGATCCACATACAGCTACAAAAAGACCTTTATACCTTTTATCAAACACTGGAATAGATCAACATAATGGGTGAATGGGGTCAGTTCTCCTCCTTATTCCCAGTCAGTGGCAGCCAAGACTGATTAACAGCTGATGGGTGATTAATTGATCATCTCCAGTATGATCTCCTCTTTAAAAGCTGAAGTTTCATCACATTAGGTGAATGTTAAAGGTACATACCGCGTAACTTTTGACCCAAACACCAGCCAGATATGAGTAATAATGCATGATTTAGTTTGTGGCGTGTCGGTCTGAGGGGGCTGCCCTCTTCAGAAAGCAGACAGTGAATTTGCAGGAGCAGATCCGTCTCTTGTGGATCATGTGACCTGCAGCACTTTGCTTTATGCTCCCCTCTATAAACACAAAGGTCTGCTTTCTGCTACTTTGTCTTATTCTACACCCAAAGCTTGTCATGGCTGAATGGAGTAAGAAGGTGAAAATGCCGTCTGAGGAGACCAGAAAGAGGAAACAGGAAAGGAATTGCTCCAGAGGAAAGACATGAGTATATCCTGGCAGAGAAATGGCTCATTGGAGTCTGAAGAAAGAGCATGAGGATGTAAAAACCTCTCTGTCTGCCTCAGATTAGACTGCTGAGTTTGCTCTTTGCCTGTTGGACAAACGGACCAAAATGTGAAGTTGAACTTGTGAACCTAAAAAAGGTGTGAATTTGAAAAATGTGAAAGTGAACAAAACTTTTTAACATCTTCCAGCAGCAGAACAACGGCAGTAAGTGCTGCTGAGCTCCAGAAAGTTGCACTACATGTCTGGGTCTATATGCGGCTAGTTGAAGCTAATCAGCTACAGACCAAAGCTAACGTGACCCATAAACACTTCACACAAGTGATCCAGGTTTTCGTACAATAAATCATTTCCTATCATTCATGTAAATATCAAAGTAACAGAACGCTGTAACGTCCCATAAGCTACAGACCAATGCCGACGTTTCCATAACAAAAAGTGGTCTGCATCACGACTACAGAACGAGCTTTAACTCTGCAACAGTGCCATCAGACCCTTGGGAAGTTACAGGTTTAACTCCCCCTGAGTTACATGGTATCCGTGTAAAATAATGCCAAGGAGGAAAGACATCAGCAATGATCTTAGAAAAGAGTTATCTGAAATTTCTGAGGTTATTCGCACGTGGAAAACACTGAAGACAGCTGATTGGCTTCCCAGGAGTGGATGTCAAGGCAAGTTCAGTCCAAGATCAGACCTCAGAGAAACTGTTACAGCTACAGCTCAGACTCTCCAGGACTCAGGTAGCACGTCAATGCTAAAGTTCCTGACAGTGCAGTTGGAAAAAGTCTGAACCAGTGTGGCTTGTATGGGAGGAAAAAGGTTCATACCAGCACAGCTTAGGTTGGCAAAGCTGCATCAGTCATGTCATTCAGACATGAGTCCGTCTGCCTGACAGCTACAGTAAAGCTCGTCTACTTCTGTCTCACGCTGCAGGACGATGACGCCAAACACAGCACATCTACAACAGAATCAAGAGGTTGACGTGATCCTGACGAAGTCCAGACCTCAACCAGCAAACATTAATAAACTGAAGCTAAACTGTGAAGTCCAAAAAACCCTCCCCAACGACATTAGAGGCAAAAACGTGATTAATTAATGTTATTTCTCCTGAAGCCTTTTTTACTAAACTAACGAAAGTGTTAATCTAAAAAAATATGTCCATCCTGTCCTGAATCATTAAATAAAACATGACACTTTCTTTTCCACAATACTGCCACGCGTGTTGTATTATTTATCATTAGATGTCTCTGCAATCAATAATCAAATGATACAATATTCTTCTGCTGAGTGAAAACCAGTCTTCCTTCTGACCCTCCATCTTACTTCTCTAAAAGGCAAAAACTTCCCTTGGTTGGAAAAAAACTTTGCAAATTCTCATATGCACATTATAGTCCTTAGAGGCAGAGCATTTCCACATTTCAGCATCTCACAACCTTACTTCTCACCTCAAGGTTTCTCATCGCATGCAAGAAATATAGAACAATCCCTGACAGTAAATGCGTTTCATTAACTTATCATATAGCTTACTATTGTACTACTTTCCTCCAGCATTTTGTGGCATCTCACTCTCTCTTCACTTCTTTTTCCATATCAGATGTTATAAAAATGTAATTCTCTGTAAAACTCAAGAGTGATAAGAGATTACATACACAGGCAACATAATCTTTAAGCCTACAGTTGTACTAAGACCATCTGGCCAGACAGACATCGCCCCCAGAGGAAATCAATCCACTTTAGCAGATAGTGAAGCAATAATATAATACACCTACATGGGGATTCCTTATGCTTGGTAGTAGTCCAGGTGAGTGCTGTGAGCATTTTCAGGCAATCACTACTCTGTGAGGCCAGACACTGAGGTCTACCTACAGCAGAGCCGTACTGTACAAATCGCTGCTTTCCCTCCTACGGGAGAGGAGACTGAAATACTAAGATGTGGCTTCCAGGAGTCCACAGAAGCAGGGCCAAGACCTGTTATTGATCCAGCACAGGTGGGATGAAGAAAGACCAGGAGTTCATCGTCTTCTCTGGGAGTAACATGATGAACTTTGAGGATGGAGGGGGAACCCTGCTCGGCTGAGGGTGATTGTTACAACGCTCTTGAAAAAGAAAATGTTGTCGTTCAACGGAAAGCTGGAAACAGATCTGCTGTTAATGTAAGATTTGTTAAAAGTAAGAACACAACTTTGTATGTGTTAGAGGTCAAGGTTTGAATCAAAAGTTAAACTTTTTCTAAAGACTTGGCCACATTTTGCATCAGCTGTTGAAGTCAGGGATGGCTCAGAGAGAGAGGACTCAAATGCAGGTCACAGGTTAAAGATAAGGCAGGTCTTTAATGTAGAAAAATGGTCGGCAACAGGTGATCAGTCCAAGGAAGAACGAAAGGTACAAAAAAGGGATAGGCAAAAACTCAGGAACCAAAAAGGCAAGCAAAGGGTCATTCACTAGGAACTCAAAACACAAGGAAACTTCTGGAACGCTTGGAATAGATAACGAGACGATCTGGCAAGGAAGACAGGGAAACACACTCCTAATAAAGGCTACAGAGGGAATGGGGAGACAATCAGACACAGGTGAAACACATTAGGACGACGCAGGTAATCAGCTGAGAGAGGAAACACGAGGGAAGGGAAGCAAAGACACCAGAAACGAGACAAGAGTTAGAACTACAAAATAAAACAGGAAAAAAAGAAATTCCAAAATAAAATGGACAGAAAAACCCCGAAGACCTGATAACTGGTTTGCAGCTTTTTTAAGTGGAGGTGAAGCAGGAGATACTGGTACTGTAAGGCAATCAGCACTTCAGATGAGAAAACAAGTGATTTATTGTTCATTAAAAAGTTCAGCTCAGATTAAAGCATGAACACACACTAGTTTTAATCCAGCACCTCCTCCAAACAGTACGGTTTGTTTATTATGCCTTTAGACATACTGCCCCTTCATGTGGCAGGAGAAAATACGCTGCATGTACTGTGTTTCCACATCAGAGCAGGCATCATTAGAGTAGTCTGCTGTTTAGCAAACTACAAAGCCACATAAGGTGAAGCGAGGAGTGGTTGGATGGAGCAGCTACAGAGTTTTAAACCTTGGAAATTGGGTTGGAGTTAGAAAAACATGTAATTTTGTATACTGAGTGCATTTGCACCAGCCTTTCTGATGAGAATCTTAGTCTATTTGCTTGGAATGTCGGCTTCGTTCGGGGAATTGTGAATGTGCACACCATTTCTGATTCGAATCAAAGAAGCAAACTCGGTCCGTCTCTATGGATTCAGGGCACAGTGTCGTGGGTAAACGCAACAGAAACATAGGTGTTGGGTGATACACAGCTCTGGATGGGGGGAAAAGGCTTGTGGTCAGAGGTGGAAGAATTCGAGAACAAATTCTTGATAGAAATAAGATCAACTCAAGACGTGTAGGATCTGATGCGGCTCCATTTATGGCTGCTATGTGCTGAAAACCCACGTTATCCTGCATTAAGCAATAGAAGAAGCCGTTTTCTTTGTGTCTCATCATCTCCTTCAGTAATTCTTGGTGCAGCGCCGCCTTAACAGATACGTTATTTTAAAGCAATCCACCCTTAGAGAACAATTATGGTTTGAACAACATAGCCATCACCTTCATGGACACACTGGTAACACGTACTGCCTTTAGGCTGTGTATCACTTGATGGGGTTTGATTGTCGTGATAAGATATATTCTTATTACCATGCAACATCGTGGACAGTCTCTTAGGAGAGACAATGCTGCAGATGATTCTGTGATCAAACAAACTCACACAATGACAAGGCCATTAAAAGTATAGTTTGAGCTCAAGCTTTGCTGCGCCTAGGTCAGGATTAAATCCGTACTTCACTCACCATATAAATGCAGTAAAATTCAATTTTGTATTAGATCTATTGGGAAAGTGTGTACAGACTTTTGAACCTAACTGTATATAGCATTGCTGTTGTCCATAATTTGTGTTTCTGTGCTTCGTTCCCAGCAGGTACTGTATCTCTGGCTCAGAGTTATGCTGCGTTTTGACCCCTGTTGTCCTCTCCATCCCCAACCGGTTCAGACATGGCCGTCCATCCTGGTTCTGATCCTGACGGACCTTCTCCTGTCCACTGTCTCACTGTACTGTTTAAGACTGAATCACAAATATCTAATGCAGCTCATTATTTTTTCTGAATTAGTTTAGACAAACTGTTTATAAACTGGACTAATAAGGATCATTAAATGGATTCGCTTGAACTGGATTATAATTAGACTATAATAAGCCTAAAACTAAAAGTAACTTGAAAGGACTTAAGACCTTAATTTGTGCAATATAAATAAATTCAGTCCCATTCAGCTTTACCTGTGTAGCACTAATTCACTAAAAAGTCATCTCAGGGAACTTCACAGACAAAATCATTTCAAGCCAATTCAATGCGATGCAATCAGCCAATTCATAAAAAAGAATGGCTAAGGAAACCAAAAAACTGCATCAAATCTTGAAAGTGATTCAGTCCTCCTGAGCCTGCACAGGGCAGCAGGCGACAGTGGGAAAGCAAAAACTCCAGGAGAGCCTGGCTATTCTTCTTCACCTGGATGGGAGTGGCAAGGATAGGAAGGAGGGATTACAGTGAGACCTGCTGAGGGACAAACTGAATTTAACTATTTTTAATGTATGAAACTTGAATAAACAATCAGTTTTCTCACAATTAACAACAGAAATATGTTAAACTGTTCCTTTAAACCCAAGAACATGAGACTCAACAGAACTACAGAAAGTTTTTAACAAAGTTGTTCTTAAACAAAATATTATTCATTAAGTATAGTCATTCATTTAGCACGGACTGGTTCTCAACAAATTACTGATTAAGTTGATTATTGATACGAGATGTTTTCACTGACGACTTGGTGGAGAGGTTTCAATATAATCTAGACTTTTCTAAGAGTTCAGCTTTACTTAATACTGCTGCTCTGTCTGGAATCAGTGGTGTGATTTACCATCATGCTTTAACAGCTGCAGTACTGGTCTCTGATGAAAAGGAGGACGGCTGTATGACTTTTTAAAATGGACAGGACATTTAAAAGAAGTTATGCAAGGATTTCAAGCTGTAGACAGTTTAATCCTTAAAACTCCGAGCCTATTTTTGGTCCGCTCCGACTACTTTTTGCTACCACTGCGCATCTTCTTGGCTGTATTCCAGCCATAGAGGAGACTTATTTTTCTTCTTTTCTGATACACATATCACGTTCTGCTCACTTTGGCTGCTCCTGATTGGATATTAATGTCAATTTACAGCATAGGCGTCACCAGACCTTTTCATAAAGGATACGGGACATAAGCCAGGTATTGTACACTAATATGTAAAGTCATACATACATCTCCAATTAGTTCCAGTTTGCTCTAAAATTTACATTGACAATAATAATGGATGTTGTCTGAGGTCCCACTCAGTCCTTAAAAAAGGTGTGAAGTGGTTTAGTCAACGTCCACACCGGCCGTTTCAGCGAGTTACCCAGCCGATGTATGGAGGGGGTGACAGTCACAGAGGGAAAGAGGGCAGGAAAAAGTCAGGTCTTTCTCGGGAAATGGTCAATCGGGCTACCAAATAGAAAAAGAAAGGAAGGAGAGGAAGATAAAATGAAGAGAGAAGCAGCTGCTTCCTGATGAGCATCACCTAAACGTACGGATTGTCAGAGCTGATCTCATTTAGGAACAACTGAGATTAATTACCATCAGAAATTCACTTGACATGTTGTGGCGAACAGAATAACTTTGTGTTGATATCCCAGCCCTTTCCTGATGACCAGTCATGACAAATGCGGTATAAACAGATCCCTTATAATCTCAGGAAGGATTTTGAAGATGTTACTGCAATTGCTTTATTCTCAAAACTGAATGCACAACTTCTAAAAACATCATATTAAAAATTATCTATAATCATGTAAAAGATTATTCAACATTATTCAGGTGAATGATGGGGGGAAATGCTCCAACCTTATGGTCAAAATAAATAATGAATAAAACAGAGTATGTATTTGCACATTGAAACAGTTCGGTCCTCAGTTTGGGAACCACTGGTTAAACTCATGCCAAGCCGCTGAACAGTAACAACAAAATATAAGACATCAAAATCTCTGATAAATTATATTTATTTAAACTATCAATTTAACAGACCTGTTAATAAAAATAACCCAGGTATAAACCCCAGGTGGGTATCAGACAAAAACAAATAGTGTGCAAACATCCTATCCTACCATTAAAAACACGTGTCTGGTGAAATTCACGGGAAACAGCAGAACTTCTGATGTTCATGCTATTTTCACCAGCAATCAGAACTGGAAGGAGCCCACACTTCAGATCAGCTCACTAATTTGCCTGGTTTAGTAAATCTGGCCTCCTGGTTACTTGACATCTGTGCAGTGATAGCTTTTACCGAAACTACGTGTTAATATGATCTTCAAGTGCACTCAGAAACTTTGCCCTTAATTGCAATTGGCAGTCAGAAGCAGGAATCTGAAAGCTTTGAACTTGCCTGCTCTGAGATCTCTAATGCGCCTCATTAAACGCTACACGGCACACTCACGCTTTGGGCCAAAGGATATTAAAGAGACAGGGGAAAAAAGCTAGTGTGCGGAGCTCCCGGTGGACAGAGTACCCACTAAGTGCAGTTCTGTTTTTGATTCATCACTTTGCGTGGGCAGAGACCAGATCGGGCATCAGGATTTAATATTGGTGAATGAAGCGAGTCTTTTCTCAGCTCGGAGAGCAGGATGAAGCACTCCTCTCAGACCCACTCTGCTGCATGAAAACAGGTGGATTCTACATGTGGAAAAAAAAGCGGAAGCTCCTAAAAACCCAACATTTTAATGCTCCTGCAGGCATATCTCCACAAGCAAAGTGTGACAAACTAAAGCCAAACAGCTTCCCCCCTGCAGATGACACCCCTGTATGTCAAATGGATCTGTATAATAGCTGGCATTATCATTACATAATGTGCTTAGGGGGATGAAGGGAGGACAGTCGCAGCTTGTATCTGATCAGACAGAGTCGCTGCCAACTTAAAACTGCTCCAGGTTTGAGGCAGACCCAGTAATAATCAGCCGTAACGTGACCTCGCTTTGTTGGTGTTGGGTTAGTCACAGGAAAACATGGTACACCACAGTGAGTCATTACTACTGCGAGAAAGCCTGCAGATAGACTCTTAATAGGATTGTACCGTGCCGGCCACGGCAGCGCCGGAATCGCTCTTTACCATGAACTGCATTATGAGGCTCGGCGGATATTTTCAAGCGAATGGATGCAGCCTGCTGTTATATGAAGGTTTGGAAATGGATCTGGTCCGGGAGAGGCAACAGATGGCTCAGCGCTTCCTTTTCTTTTGTCCTTAAAGGAGTACACAGAGTTTAAGGAGATTATCCCCTCGCGCTGAGACAAAAAGCACCAACACGTTATGCTAAACCGGTGGCTGAATAGCAGCTACTTCTGAGGTTTGTCCCTCGCCCAGTGGCACTGATCAGGGTTTGTTAGTTGCCCTGTGCAGTATATGCTAAGATGTTCCGGTCCGTAACTGAGCAACGGCTTTAATGTTGACGCACGAATGGTTATGGAGCCCATTTGTACCTTCGGCTCTAATCCAGCAGTAATTTAACTCAAAAAAATTGAGAAAAAAAGTCAGGCTAAATTGGGATGAGGAAGTATTAGATCATTCCTCTCTTACTCAGAAATGACATGCTTTCATTTTTTTTCCTGACACGATCAACGTTTTCCTGCATACGCTGAAAAAATGTTCGGGACTTAGAGGGAAAATTTCCTGTTTGTGTCTCCAAGGTTGTTATAGAACCAGTTGTTTGATACCTTTAACTAGCAAGGCTCAACTGGCCGAATCCCAGAAAAATGCACAACTTTTAAGATTAAAAAGTCACACAGGAACTTTATCTGAAACGTAAGCTTTATCACCCAACTTTTTTGAAAAGGGCTTTATCTACTCTACATCTTTAACGTCAAATCCAAGAAACAAAGGTGGAGAAAATTCAGATAGTTTTGATCTGAAGTTTTCCTAACAATTTTGTTGTGTATCTTTACTGTTTATCATCATGATATTCACCAGGGACAGAAGAAAAGCATCAGATTGTGTACGACTGAGTTTTAACATAAAGTGATGAAAAGGTCTCAGAAACTGATGTTTCAAAATGATACATGTGTCATTAAAGAGTTTAAAGAAAACTTACAGCTGAATGTTTATCTTTTTGCCATCTGAGATGAATCTCAGATGAGCAAGTCACAGCGAGTCATCCAGCACACTGCCACTCACTGAATAATACATACATTTTATAGATAAGCTGTATTATTTAAATATGAAAACATACAGCTTTATATGTTTTAAAAAATAGATTAAAATAAACTAAATAAGAACTCCAGTAAGTCTGTAGAGGTATGATATGTGTGGAAAAGTGTGTAAGTTGTTTGTTTTTTTAATTAAAAAACTATGAATAAAAACCATTTAATCAAACGTGATTTTGCATTTATGAACAGAATCCCAATAATATACAACAAACTGAATTTAAAGTAGTTTGTTGTTTTATTTTTTAATTTATAAAAGAGAATAAATTTGGGGAAAAAATCTTTTATGTAATTTCTGTAGTTTTTTTCAATATTTTTTATTCTATACATATTTTAATTTAACATGGTTTAATTTTAGAATTTAAAAAAATGGAAAGGACCATTTAGATGTTTGGAGACTCCAACAGAGTTGTGCACTCCTGACTTCATCCAACCAGTTTCATGACAACACAAACACTGTTAAGAACATTTTATGTGAATCTATACGTGGAAATAAACGTGGAGAAAAATCTTTGTCATGTACAATCTTTGGGTGAATAAACATAAATGAATCAAATACAGGTGAATATAAATCCCAGCTAAAGATTCGGTAGTTTCTGGGACGATTACTTTTGTTTTCACCAGCTGATAACTTCAAGTAAAAGCTGCGTGTGAGAAGACGCCACTCCTGTTAGCGCATGCGGCTCCGAGCCTTTTCTCTCTAAAACACAAGAGCTGCTCCGCCATGTGGGTCACGGAGGTTGCTTCTGCGGCCCCGGCAGGTATGTGGCCCTCAACACACACTACAAACCACCATTAATTAATGTGGCAGATATTGTGATGTCCAAACGGTTTTCATTACCCCCCCTTTGTAGGGGGGCTGGGACACTCGGTGGGTGATGCACTTTTCCGTTTCAATTAAAATCAAGGTTGAGTCACAATCAATTAGCGAATGTTGCTGTTATGCTGATTAGCCAGCAGGTTCTGAGCAAGTATTCAGATGTCCCTGTGTGATTTGGTTCATAAGGGAGAACGCTGCCACCCTCCTCTACTCATCCACCCCCCGCCCCCCCAGAGGAGGCATGCAGATACTGGATCACATCCCACAGGACCATGAAGAAGCAATTTGGGGCAGCGCCTGCTCTTCTAAATCACAAACAGGAAGGAGAGCAGCCCCATTTTCTGGCTTTTTTTGTGCACATGAAACTTTGAATTGTTTGATAGCTGAACAAATTCAAACTGAATTTCACCACAGCAGCGCTTGATTCAAAGCCGGGAGGGAGGAATTACTCCACCCCACTGTGGGATTCATATGCAGGAGTCCAAGAATGATCAGATCAGCCTCACAGCGAGAGCAATCAAATGGTGCCAGCCCTGCATGTTGCAAACACACAAGCTAAGCTGAGAACTTCTCTAAATTCAGTCTTCTTATTTTTATTCCCGTTCCCATCCAGAAGAGGCTGTTGTGGCTGCAAAGCTGAAATACGGTTCCCTGGTTTCAGATGCCCTCAAGTATCCCACAAGTGCAAATTATGGCATAAAAGAAAAGAAAAGAAAAAAGAAAAGACAAGAAAAGAAATGAAAAGAAAAAGAAAAGAAAAGAAAAAGAAAAAGAAAAGAAAAAGCTTTTTTACATTGATGCACAATATAAATCAATGGTACTTGCTGCCTTTTCCTGGGCTCCTTTGTTACATCTCCTGCTTCTCTCTTCTCCTTTGTTTGCTTTACTAAGCTTTGACGTCAGAAAATGAATAACCACTAAATATTTTCAAATCATAAAATATTAAACTGAGTTTTTTTCTGCACTAGAGCACTGAGAGTAATTACAGCAGCTTTTGTTGCCAGAGAGGAAAAGGTCAGGTGTTTCTCTTCTAATCAGCAGCCCATACAAAGGCTGTGATCGTTGCTTTGGTCCATTTTCCTCCGGATGACTGTCCAGCTGTGCTACAGCATGACCAGCCAAAAGAGGTAAAACTTGTTTTCTAGTACACTGATATATCACACACATCTGGGGAATTTAAACTATTAGCTAAGCAACTGAACTAAAAGAACGATGAATTACCTCTAACTTATCTTTGAATAGCATTTCACAGAAAATGTCGGCGGTTCGATTCCACTCCGGCACATGTCGAAGTGTCCTTGGGCAAGACACTGAACCCTTCCTTGCCTCCAGATGTGCCTATCGGGTGTATGAATGTGTGTGAATGTTAGCTCCTAAGCACCCAGTATGTATCAATATAGGTGCTGTGTGAATGGGTATGGATGAGATTTGTCATGTAAAGCGCTTTGAGTGGTCTGTGACTAGAAAAGCGCTGTACAAGTACAGTCCATTTACCATTTACAGCATTTTAGCTGCTGTACATAAAACATTAGAAGCATTTCAGCATGGTGCAGAAGCTCTGAGAAGTATTAAAAACAAGCTTTTAAAATGAATGGAGTCAGACGACAGGATGAAACACAAGAAATAAAGTAAATTCTCAGTTGTTTGGATCAAAAGCAACATATTGGAAAGTTTTTAACCCTGAGATCCAGCTTTCTGGGAGTTTGTTCCACATGTGGGGAGCATGAAAACTGAACGCTGCCTCTCCAGGTTTAGGTCTGACTCTGGGACCAGGAAGTAGACCTGACCCCAATGACCTGAGGGATCTGCTGCGTTCAGCCCTAAACCGTATCATATGTAGCATCTCTTTCACATAAACATCTTATTTACTTTGATTCAGTTTATTAATTTATTCAACCTTTTATCCTCAAAATTGCATCTGATTTATTTGAGAGTCAATAGCCCGATTAAAGTTAAATGTTATCCACTAATCATATTTTATTGAAGCTAATGTCGTATTTTACTGGAATTTTTTTTTTTCAGTTTGGCTAACCTTCTTGGACAGTGGTTTGGGTCGGCCACAGACAACAAGATGGCGCTTACTTTGGTGTGGGTCCTTTTTGGATGCAGAGTTGATGCTTTCACTGCCCTTCATCACTGATGACTCTTCAGGTGATTGCACTGTCATTGAGATGATGCTCCGACAGATGTTGCTGCCTAAAGGTTGATTAGCAGATGGAGACGAGCTGTGGTTTGATGTGTGCAGTAGCAGTGAGACTGATCTCAGCCCGGTCTCACATGGAGCCTCACATCATTTCTTCTGTATTTATCATCATTACATTAGCCTAGCTCTCTACTCAGGCATCAATCCTTTTACTTTTTTCTCAGTGTATCTGATGATCATGTTGGCTGTGTTACAGTTATTGGCAGGAGTTTTGCAAAGACTCTTTTTAGTCATGTTTCATAAAAGCCCGGTCTTTCCTTCTGTGTTGATGCACTTTGCACCTTCTGTTGACTTTGTTGTGCCAAAAACAACCAAAAGATGGAAGGAAGGTTATTTGTTATTAGATGTTTTGGAAGAGATTATCAACAGTATGAATTTGCCTGTTTCTGGGTTTTTTATGCTGTGTCAGACTGTCCCTCTGAGGACCACAGTGGCAAGCACAGGTAGAAAAATCATCAAACATTCATATTTTTATTTTATTTAATAAATCACTTCAACAACTTCAGAACTACAAAACATTAGAAAATTTTGTATGATTTTAATCATTTAAATATCTTTATAGTTATTTGAAAAAGTAATTAATACTTCATAAAACAGTAATTATTTTCTACAAAATAGAAATTAGCAAGATTGAGCTTGGGTGATTATTAACTTCTTCGGCATGTCAAACATTAGAAGCTAAGTTGATTTGATTGTGTTAGTATTTTTTATGTAAAGTCAAATACTCGCTTTTGGGACCCTTATGTCCGAATATGTCTCATTGACTCCCATTAAACCATATGTTTTAATTTCGCTGACTTTACTGTTCAAAACGATCCATTCTGTAATGTCATGATTTCATTGGGAAGAAAGGTGGTGATATTTGACATTTTCACTGGATTCCATCAGATTAAACTCTTTAGCAGGCAGATGCAGGGAATTATATTATAGAGCCATGGGATCCTCAGCGGGCCTCAAGATATTTCATTTTCATGTGTGGGAGGCAAGTTATTTAACATCTCATCAACATTTTGATGATCAGAATCATTTTAATTATTCACTTATTATTTCACTTATTTCAGCTAGTAAATGTGATTAGAATACAAGAGTTAAGACTAATACATGTAACTAATGAGCTGCACAAGTTAAGCACACTATCCCCAAACATATATTTTTGTATATACTCTGGGACAGCTCCCAGTCAGCTCAGCCTGTTTTCAGCTGTTTTTAATGTTCTGACTTCACTCCGACTCTCTACATGCTGCTACATATGAACTGATGGCATCATTTGAGATGCAACCACTACGTCAAACGCTACGAATGGCCTGCTGTGTCTTTAGCAAACACCCAAGCAAGAGGGTGAGGCATGACTATTATCACACAGCCAAGCAGAGAGCTAGGATCAATGGTCAAACGTAAAGTGCAATGATGCATAACTTTATACATCTGGCCTCCCTGCAGTTAACAATATCAATTATAAGCTTTACATAATCAGGGCTTGTCAGGATAGCCTTCACTTAGACCTGAACCTTTGGTGAGTTTTACAAGCAACTGTTTGGGTTCGCAACCGGAGCGATTGGCAACCGAGTGTGAAGCGGTTGGGATGAGAATCAGCACCTCCAAATCAGAGACCATGGTTCTCAGCCGGAAAAAAGTGGTTTGTCCTCTAAAGGTCGGTGGTGGGGACCTGCCCCAGGTGGAGGAGTTCAAGTATCTAGGGGTCTTGTTCACGAGTGAGGGACGGATGGAGCGGGAGATGGATAGGCGGATCGGTGCGGCCTCTGCAGCGATGCGTGCTCTGCATCGGTCCGTCGTGGTGAAGAGGGAGCTGAGCCAGAAGGTGAAGCTCTCGATTTACCGGTCGATCTACGTTCCTACCCTCACCTATGGTCACAAGCTCTGGGTAGTGACCGAAAGAACGAGGTCGCGGGTACAAGCGGCCGAAATGAGCTTCCTCTGCAGGGTGGCCGGGCTCTCCCTTAGAGATACAGTAAGGAGCTCGGTCACCAGGGAGAGGCTCGTTGTAGAGCTGCTGCTCCTCCGCATGGAGAGGAGCCAGATGAGGTGGTTTGGGCATCTGGTCAGGATGCCCCCTGGATCCTCCAGGATCCACCTGGATCCTGTTCTGGGCACGTCCCACCGGGAGGAGACCTCGGGGTAGAACCAGGACACGCTGGAGGGATTATATCTCTCGGCTGGCCTGGGAGCGCCTCGGGATCCCCCCGGATGAGTTGGAGGATGTGGCCGGGGAGGGAAGTCTGGGCGTCCCTGCTTAGGCTGCTGCCCCCACGACCCGACCCTGGATAAGTGGTAGATAATGGATGGATGAATGGATGGACTAGGGGCATGTCCTTTTGATTGACAGGTGCCAGATATCTGAAAAAAATGAGGCCAAGAGCAGCACAACCGTGGTTTTTAGCCGCTAGCAGCGCTTCGTATCTTTAACCCGCGTACCTCCATCGGCTGGTTAGCTTCAGTTAGCTGCGGGTTAGTTTGTTAGATCATAGCTCTGAGTTTGATGAGTGTCAATCATCCCTCCCCACGCATTACAGGCCCCCACTCCGTCGTCGGCCATTTTTGGCCTTTTCGGCAGTCACAAAACACGTGACGGTGCCAAGATGGCGAAGGAAAGAAACGCCCAATGAGCATCGCTTCAGCTCATCAGAATCCCATGGGTCACATGATTTTAGGGTTTGTCCATTCTTTTTATATTCCATGGCTAATGATAACATTTCCATAGCAACCAGGAGATAAATAGATCATCTATAACTAGAAGCACTCAGTCACATCCCTCCACTAGTAGTGTTACCAGGGCTTAATTTGTGCCGGATCAAGCCGGATCCCGATCCGGTTCCTCTGCGGTTGGATACGGAACCTGTCTTATCGGATTCGCCCCCCCGCCCCTGTAAATAAATTTAATGAATTGCCGAATGTTTTACATTTAGAAATATCCCCATAATCCTCATTGAGGCTACACCAAAATATCTTAATTTAGATGCATTCTAAAGTGAGTTTAGGCAACGTGAAACAGAAAATCGTACCGGCGGATCCAGGGGGCTGTACTATGAAGACGGATTTTCTCTTATTGACGTAACTTTAGGGATAACCCGAGATTTTCCGTCCTACGATGC
>JAVQJG010008406.1:0-15186 GCA_036024015.1 Craterocephalus amniculus | reverse complement strand
CTCCGCCCTCAGAATGATGTGCCTTCATTTTGTACGCACCGTCATGCTGAATAACACTCTAGAACACTTTCTTGATGTTCATCATGTAGCCGGAGATATCGGGAGTTTTTCGTTTTGAGAAAATGCCCATAAAGTGATGTTGAACGGGGCCCGGTCAAAAATGTCCACAAAAACTTGGCAATATTCCTCCATACTGCTCGTCCAATGTAATCCAAGGGTTCTCAGTGGGCAACGTCCATAGTTTACTCGAAACGACTTCATTTAGTATATTTTTTAGCATAAACCGTAGAAATGTTTTAGTTCCTGGATGACGTCACCAAAGTATGGTGGCCACGGTAGACCAAACCATACGGGAGTGCTTTCAGCCCCTGTCTCTGTAAGCACTCCGCTCTGCTTGTCTGCTTGAAGCTTTTGGTTTGTGGCTACATAACAGACATAGCTACACATTACCTGCACAAAAATCCTAAATCTCCACTAAAAAATACATAAAACGTCTGCAGTCCTTTTTATATGGACCAGGAGAGTGATTGAATTCATTCATTTCAAAATAACATTAGAGATTTATTATAATTTCCAATTCAACAATTAATTCATATAAAAAGGAATCAAATTTCCAAGGCATTTTGGAATGGGACATTTCAAATGGAATTAAAGCAGAATTACATATCGTATTTATTAATTCATTATTACATCATGTGATTTGAGAAGGCATTTTGAAATCTTGAATAAATTGATGAGTGATGAATAAATTATGAATTAATGAATACAATATGTAATTCCTCCTTAATAACTGTTTCAAATGTACGATTATAAAATGCTTTGAAAATGTATTTCTTTTATATGAATTAATTGTTGAATTTGAAACCATATTTAGTAATCTATATTTTTATTTCAGGATGAATTAATACTGATGAAAACCTGTATTGGTTTTTTAATGACTCTCCTGGTCCATATTACTATGCATGCTAGTGTATAATAATATGGACCAGGAGAGTCATTAAAAAACCAGTGGTTCATTAATTTGGATCAGGTGAGTTGGAGGAGGAATGAATGGAAAGCTTGCAGGATGAAGGCAGGAAGGTTTCCCACCACTGACCTAAACTATGCAACTTATTGCATTGTAGCCAAATTGTTTTATCTCTCTGTGAAGAGAGAGAGAGAGAGAGTGAGAGAGAGAGAGAGAGAGAGAGAGAGAGAGAGAGAGAGAGAGAGAACAATGGCAAGTGAAGAATGAAATGTCCTGACCAGAAGGAAGTTTGCTCCTGATCTTGGCACCTTGAGAAAATGAGTACACTTCCTTATGAACAGGCCTTTAGACTTTTATATTAAATTGATGTATTAGAACGTAACTATTGGTTGTTTGTGGTGCTGCACTTATAGTGACTTCAACATCGGATGTTTCTCTGACAGTGGAAGGCTTTGTTCATCATTTACACTGACTACGGTAAATAAAAACATTATTTCGATTGTATAGACATTTAGTAGAAATTACCAAATTGGACACAATGTGCTTATAAATTTTAGGCTCAAACAGCTCAAGAACATTTCAAGCAACAAAAAAAGGTCCACAAAGTTCTGAGCTCGATTGCAATCCATCCAATACCGCGATCATCTGATCAAACACCCACAAGATGTATAACAGCACAAGCCTCATGGATCATGTCTACATTCTCCATGTATAGGAACTCAAACTGACACATTGAATTGGTTGTTTTGAATGACTTTCTTTATTCTTCCTTACACTGATGTTGCAAGAACTGCAGATTACTGAGTATCTTCTTTCAACACCAAAACTACATCTACCCCTGACATTGCTTCTCCTCTACAGTTAAACACCCTACAATTCTCCTACCATCACCGTCACACGTCCAAACATTTATTGCATGGACAATCACCACTCTCCTTCCAACACGCAAATGGATAGAAATGGATATCTGTTGTTGATATCAGCCCAGCTTTGATTATCGTATCGATACTGATATCTTTTAAAATGACCAACGTCTGCTGATATCGATATTGAAGCCGATGTATTGTGCTTCCCTAGTTCCAACATCATGATAAAAGCATGCCAAATCAAGGTAGTTATTTGAAACCATTAATAAAGCACATAGTCTTCATCATTGTGAAATTGTTCAATTGTTGCATGACCAATGGAAAGGCAGGTGAGCAAAGATCCACCCTCTCTGAGGACTTTGCCACAGTTATGCATGGTGGTGGCAGCATCATTGTGTGGCATCACTGAGTACACATTTTGTCTGATGTCTGCCAGTGTTTTCACAAACTTTGGGTTAACAGCTGACCTGTGGCATAGTCTGAATAATGATAAGGTGTGATGATGACCATACCAGCTGATTCTCCTGTGTTGATCCAGTCCGGGTTGGCGATGCTGGCGATGGCGAAAATGTCTGCAGCGAGGAAGAGACATCCCGATATCACCGTGAGTTTATCCATGTCTGTGGACACAGCTTCGGACTCTGGGAGTTTCGTGTCTATGGCTCACATTTTTCATCAAGGAAGACGGGGTGTTTAAAAGTCCCTAAAGCCCGCATGTTGTCCCATTCCGCCGGTCACGATGACCCGACTTGCTGGTTCTCCAGCCCCGGATGAGAGTCTCCCGCTGCCCGGGCTTTAGGATTATCTAGCCCCGGATGCTCCGCCACATGTCCGCGATAAAAAAAAGGGGAAATTCCTCGTATATTTGAGTTTGTATTCTATAATATATGCTCAATTATCCTTGTGGCGAAACATCTTCGCACATCCAGTCGACTCATTTCCCGACTTTGCGTGGATCCCGTGAAACCCTCCCTCATATGGAAGCGTTTTCTTTCCCTCCGGACGAGCACAGAGGGGAAACGCCGCCCCTTCTTACATAAAAAGCACTTTTCAAGACCTTAAAATCTCCATATTCAAATACTAAATCCCCTTTTTCTTAATAATACTAACAGGAGTCTATTCTGTGCTAAGCGATGCTGTTCTCTGTGTGGTAAACTGAAATATCGTCAGCTTTCATCTCCATGGCTGTTTAAAAGGCAACTCTCGCGAGAGAATACGCGAAAAGGCTTTGGCATATCAGTTTGCCAGTTTGGATCAGTTAGTAGGCAGATGGTAATGCCTCGACTCTAATCTTAATAAGTTTAAATCGTTTTTTGCGTCCAACATCTACAAATTCAAAATTTACCTCATGATATGCATGTTAATTACCCACCACCAAAGCTTAATTATTTACTTTTATTTGACTTTATGCACATCTGTTACATTTACTCTTTGCCTGATTCAGGTAAAAACTTAAGATTTATTTATTGTTTATTAAACAAGGGCACAGCTATTGAAAAACAAAGCAAAACTCCAAAAAGTGCCAGATTTATCAACCAAAGGCCTCATTTTCATCTGTTGTCCCTGACCTGATCTGTGAGGAAATTGCCTCCTGTATCAAGATAAACAATTAAGATAAACAAGTTATACAATCCAAGACACAATACAATGGAAACTGTGTGATGGTAGATAGAATTTATTCCTTATTTTACATCAGCTATACAGTAAATGTGGACAGATGAGTGAAGCACAGTACTGTGATGCACCAAAGCAGCATTACCAGAACATATTACAACACCTACAAATAGCCAGGGGTGTTATGACGTATTTCTCTGAACACTGGCCTTGGATAAAACAATGATGATCTCTGCTTTTCTTCAAATGGGGCGGAAACTAATTCTGCTTTGCCGTCAATCATGGTGCAGTAGGAGGAGGATAGGACTTTAGAGCTCATCCACAAAAGGTGTTTTTGCAAGGTTGCCGCTAGATGCCATGGTTTTCTTGCCGGTCAAAAATTTCTTGGCAGCCTGGAGGTGAAAAAAAAAAAAGAAAAAGAAAACGCCATTAAATCCCCTGCCAGACAGTAAGTATCCAATCTTAAATAACTGAGTACTGACACAACCAAGGATCTTACATTAGCAACATCATTCAAGGAGACATTGTCAATGTTTTTGGAGATTTCTTCAGGGGAGTGGTAGGATCCACTAGCCAGCGCCTGAGTGCCCATGGCTTCCAGCAAACCTTCTGACGTTTCCAAAGACATCAGGACCTGACTCTTAAGCTGGGTTCTGCACAAGAAAGAACACCAAACTCATTGTCAAACATGCTTTAGGAGGAAAAACAGTGAGAAATCTAATGATACGTGAGGCAAAACAAGTCAATCCTGTCCATCTCAGTACCATCTGTGAGCTGAACACTTGACTATATTAAATTCTGATCACATTTAGTTTATTAAATATAACCAACACATAATTAGACAAGCAAAGATACAGAATGTCGGACAGAAGGAAATCTATACTGTATGATGCTGCCAACACTTTGCTACACTAACTGCAAACCCAAATGTAGAAAAGTGTTATTTTCCCATGCATTCCTTTATTCTCATGCTGAACTGGCTCTTACCAAGCATTGTATTTTCACACACTTTAATTTAGATTAGCAGTAGCACAGCTTCAAAAGAGCAAAAAGAGTTGCTTCAGATATGAGGAAGTCAAAGTTAAACCAAAGATTTACAGAGGCGTCCAGCCATTCGTCTTTTATATATTTGGCTCAAATGATGTTTTTACATAATTGTTTGGTTAAAGAGACAGACACTAAAAGATAATTTATTTCTATAAAAATAGGAGTGGCCCCATGTTTTTCTGTTGTGTGTGTGTGTTTGTGTATATAATGATTAATGTGTGAAAAGTGAAGAAGAGAGCATGAAAGGGTGTGCACTATTGACCTTTGTTTTTATAATTATTTTAATTTTTTTGAAATATGTGTTTTTTTGTGATGTGAAGCACTTTGTGATTCTTCATATATGAAAAGTGAAATAAAGTTTCATTTGGTTTATATTAATCTCAGCACTATCTGCAACACATGTGGCATATGACAAACCACAGCCGAGCGCAACGAGACCAGCTGGGTCTTTCTTGCAAGTTGCCTACTAGCTTATGAACACATTACTGTCGTAAACAAACAGTGATCCTCACCATTAGAACCAAAAACATAGTATTTTACATCCTCTTAATGTCTAATTTCTTAGTGCATCTGTGTTTCTTACTTGGCTCTAGTGAGATCGACAGCCGTGACTCCACCATCAGCAACAGCTTTAACCTGGGCAAGAGCCGCCTTAATCACCTGAAGAAACAAAGGTAAGAGTTGTCTTTCTGGGGCTTTTTAATATTCTCAGTCTTTCTTCAGAAGGAGGAAACTGATTACGTTACTGAAGAGGTTTACGTCACGACTACATCATACTTACATCACCAGCAGCTGCAACCTGGGAGATGGTGTAGACGCCAAACAGACCAGAGTCAGAGTAGCTGGCATTGAAAGCACTGACCTGTTCAGAACAAACAAAACAAAAAGTTCATAGTTGCCTAGACACGATCCTCTGTATAATATTTTAAACATTATATCACAAAATGACTGCAACTCACATCAAAAGGATCAGCGGTTGCCTTAGCAACACCCTGGACCAGTTTGCTGGAGGTCCCGGATCCCCTTTTCACATGTGGACCGGCTCCCAGTAGGTGTTGCAGCACACTGAAGGCCAGAGCCTCGTTGCTGCCGGCGGCTGCTGACTGGCACACCACAGCTGAATGGACCAGACTGCTGAGGCCGGGCATCCGGATCTCACCTGGGAAGGAAGGTGGGGAGAATGCCAGGGTTAGGAAGTGTCTTTGGGGTTAAAGGCACATAAAGGAGAATTGTTTTTTTAAACCTGGGGTCTGTTGTCATCTTTCCTTTCATACATGTGAGTGATGGAAAAAGGGGCGTTCAAGATCGCTCCAGTATTTAGCCGTGCAGGCAGCTAGCAGCACAGCTAATGATAAGTATCGGGCACCAGCTCCCGCGTAAGTTCGCCCTAAAAACGTCCTTTTTTTCCACACAGAAGTGCTTATAGTCACAACAAGTGTCCGACAACGTACTAGAGAGGAGAAATGAACCGAAGTATCTGTATTATCTGGCGATCGCTATGTTTTGGTGTCTGTGTCCAAAATCTCGAGATTCCACTACCTGACACTAAAAAAAACATAGCAATCTCCAGCTAATAAAGATACTTTCATTCATTTTTCCTCTCCAGTACGCTGACGGAGAGCACTTCAGTGTGAATAAACAAGCACGTTTTTAGGGCGGACTTAGACACAGGAGCAGTTGCTCAATACTTATCATTAGCTGGGCTGCTAGCTGCCTGCCCGGCTAAATAGTGGAGCTGTCTTGAAATTTCCTTTCTCCATCACTCACATGTATGAAAGGAAAGATGACAACAGACCCCAGATTTAAAAAAAGCACAATTCTCCTTTAAAGGCACTTAAAAAAAATTTTATCTCAAGATCTTACAAAAAGATTGTGTGCAGCCAACATGTATTTTCCAGGTTTGTTCTGCTCACCTCCACGATACTGAGCCTTAGACCCCGTCGTTCCAGCTCCACTGCGGATGTTGAGGAATTGCTCCCCCACCTGCTTCAGCACAGCATGGTCAACACCTGGAAGAAAAGTCATCATCGAGCCCATTAGGACCGCCATCAAGCGACATTATCACCGGCGCAGATGTCTTTCTGGGACAGCGACGCCATGATATAATAATTCTCACCGATTCCTACAAGAGCCATTCTTGCACTTGTGAAATTGTTTTGGACAAACTGCTGCAGCTGGAGAAAAGACAAACATAAAACATTAAATGAACCATTTTAAAACAGGTAGATGTAAACGTAGCAGTGTTACTAAACAGAAATACCCACATGTTCTGACTGGATGTTGTCAATCATGTGGGCTGGGCAGTAAAGGGAGTTACACAGGGCGTTCTTGTACGCTGCTTCATGTAGACTCTCAACCACACCTTGAAAGGAAAGAGACTTAACTGGGAACTACAGCATTTTATGGTGAAGATTGAATTTTCTGTCGCATTTGTGTGCCTGTACGAGGTAAACCTACCTGCAGCCGCCTGCTAATGTAGATAATGAACATTTCATGTTTCATTTACTTTGTACACAAGCAAGAAGTAGATTTAATAAAATGGCAACACAGTGAATTTTGTCTTCTTGGCCAAATGACAAAAAAAAGTCGAGCCTAAATCTAAACCAGCGGATTATTTCTTGAAAAAACAGAAAGGCTGGTTTTACAGCATTTTGTCTCATATTGACAATATCATGCTTTTAATCTAGTCTAATACTCAACTAAAGGAGAATAATCCCGTCTCCTGCGACACATAAGTGTGGATACATCTGAGTAGTTTCATCAGAATTCATTTTCAGTGTTTATTTCCCGGTGCAAATTTTTAAAAAGAAGGGAAAAGAGGGGGAAAGCCTACCTATCTCAGGGCTCTGTGCTGCCCGTGCCTTATCCACCTTTACTCTCGGCGCAAGCTCCGACACCTCCCATGGACGAAACTCAGGGGCTGTTGTCACGTTGATCAAATACTCCATCACTGTGTCACTGCAGACCAGAGCGAACACCAAAAAAGAAAGGAGTGGTATGAGATACTCCCCCTGTGCAAGAATCCTGAAAATACCTCCCACCTGTATCATAACCCTCAGAACCTAAAAAGATGCCGTACTTAAAGAATAAGTTAGTTTTATTTCCAACCTGGACCTATTTTCTAGCTTGAAATACGATCATTTACTTACCCAAAAAGTTTTGGTGTAACTTGAACTCCTTCTGGAGATATTTCTCGCGATCAGCGTACATCCAATATAATGGGAGTGAACGGGGCAGGTTCTGTAGCCTCTTAATACGGCACTTTCTGCCACAAAACTCCTTCATTTCACCAATGTTTTTTAAAACTGTCCGGGTGAGTAAATGATCATATTTCATGCTAGAAAATAAGTCCAGGTTGAAAAAAAGAACTTATCCTTTAAGTTAAGAGCAGCCATATTTCTTTCTCTGTATACTGATATTTAAAAACATGTCCATTTATTTATTTATCTATTTATTTTCTCTTTCTTTCTTTCTGAACCATCCTAATCCTAAACAGTTAGGTCATTTTCATTTTTATTTATTGCATGTTATGTTGTGCTTTGTTTTCTTTACTGTCCAAGCATTTTTTATCTCATGTAAACCTATGGGTGGGAGGGAATGGGAATGGTGAACTCTTTGTCAATACATTTGCTAAAATGCACAATGCACTTCTGCTTTCTGGTGATGGATATGTACATTTAATTTAAGGGGTCGTCAATTCCTCTATGTTTATTCATTCCTAAGGGACACTAGTTGTCAAACCTAAAAACCCAATAAAAATATTTGCATCCAAACATGTATATAAGTACCAACATGAACACTGAAGGACAGACTCACAGGTCATCTCTCAAGCAGTCGACGGTGTAGACCATATTCTCTCTGGATGAAGTCACGCTGCACATCAACACAAGGATTAAATTACTAAAAGGTTGAGATGATGGCATCTTTACAATTTAAAACTTCTCTTAAAATGTTTTTTTCTTCCTCGTATGTGGGATTACAAACCTCATGCTACCGCCCACTGCCTCAACACCACGGCATATCTTCAACGCTGACGCTCCTTTGGTTGTCTGGAAAGATGAAAATTAGGACAATATCAGCCTGAGACAGTGGTGAACACCAACGCTCTGAATAAACACAAAAATATGGTTTAGTCTGGGAGACTTCAGTAATGCAAAGTGTTCATTATAGTCTAAACAATAGTATAAATATGAATGTAACTAGTTTTATTGACTGCTGTAGCTCAGATGGGTTAAAGTTGACGAGAGCAATGCTGCTTTTAGTGTTTCATACCAGACTGGAAGCCAGCCTGAGGAGGTGGGTGACCCCCTGGTTTTCAGGGGTCTCATAACGACAACCAGCCTTAATAAAGACGCCAATCCTTGAGGCTGGGGAATAGTTTTCCAGTGAGGCGATCACCAGTCCACTGGGCAGTTTGGAGACCTGGACAGAAACACAAGTAGAGTTATGCTCTCCTTTCGTCACTTCCATGAAGTATAAATAATCAGCTTTACTACCTTCAGCCCATAAGCACATCTAAAAGTTAAGTGGTTTAACCAAGCAGCCGACCATGTGGAGATAAAAGACACAAACTTCAAATATAAACAATTTAAAATATGAGGAAGGGGGTGTGTGAATACATCATCTGGATCTATCTAGCCTCAGCTATTCAGGACATTCCCCAACCTACATGGACATCCTGGTAGGAGTGGACACTCCCAGGAGAGAGCTTGAGACCGGCCAGCGGCTGGTCAAGGGACTGGCCTTTTCTGGCAGCCGCATAGAATCGTCTCTGTGGAGAAGAAAGACACGTCAACAACCACTGACCTGCACATCTTGAGGCTGAAACCCAGTGACTTCCACCTTACGGGCAGCCTGGGCTGCGTAAAGCCTTGTCTGGAAAAACAGAGAACATGGGAAGGCAGGACATTACAACTAATGTGTTGCTGTGTTGTTGGTTCGTGTGAGGACAGTGTGTGAAGTAAGAGTCCTTAGAGATGGCGTGAGTTTAAGCCTGCTCTCTAATAAGTTCAAAGACTTGTAAACAGAAGAAGTGTGTTTCGGTTACAGGACAATATTCATGTATGCAAACATCAGATGCAACACTGGCCTAACAGGTAACCCCCCTGTACTACACAATAAAGATGCAACTTGGCTGTTAGGAGAATTACTAAAGATAAATGTTTATATTTGCTAGATATGAAATAATTCATAAATTGGTTTATAGTTTTTGTCAGATAAGTGTATAATGATGCAATGTTCATTCATTACCACCAGAGCCTGCCTCAAATTGGCATCAAAGTTCTAGGTTACATGATGACAAACACAATTAAGTGCGTCGAAAAAGATCATCCTACAGCTGAATCTGACAGCAGAAGGATAAGCTACTTTTCCAGCCACACATGAGCTGGCCGGAAGTCATAACAAGTAAGGAAGGAGTATAAAGAAGGGGAAAATGTTATAGTAAGATGAGACACTGCTTTATAAAAAAGCTATGAGTCGTCAGAGTTGTGCTTTAGTTTATATACATGTTAACCATGTTAGAAATAAAAAAAATGCCTGTTTTAGGCTTATTTTATGCAGCATCATATAAATGGATGCATCATGTCTATACATATGGACAAATGTAATATCTAATGAATTAAAGAAATCAAGTTAAAGAAAATAAAGCATAAATGCACTTTTTGCATATGAAGCACATTAAAATGTTACTTTTTATATCAAAAGTAGCACCTCTTGCTTCTGATTCACACTGTGAGTGGCCAGTGTGAGCATCAGTAAGTAGTGCAAGGTTGTTTGCTATGTCTGTACATACATGGAGCTCACTTTAGACAGTGTCCTTGTGTAGCTCTAAATTATTCTATACAAATACAAATGCATCCCTATCTAATTTAAAAGGCCAAACAAAGTCTGACTTAAAACAATGAACACTGGGGAAAATGAAAAAGCAAACTTAAACCTGTACAAAGAAAAAAAACAGGACATCAGAGGTTTAGGATAAAAGATGTCTGACATTAAAAAAAACAGCCATAAAGCTGTTAAATATTCTAATAACATCCTGATTTTGTTTTGAACAGATAACTATTGTAAGAGAACACCGTAATCTGACAATGACATCTGTTCTGGAGGTTTTAAATTAATGCATTTTATGTGGCTTTCTTATCTTTAGACACACCATGGATGAGAAAACTTGAGAGCTGAAAGAAATAATATATTCAGATATTTATCATTTGTTAACAGCTGGGATATTACTTTCAACAGCAGCCTCAAGAGCAAAAAACAAACAAAATAAACAGCAATCAATAAAGAGGGTCCTGACGTGGCCAATACATGTACATCAGCCAGTTATGTAACATTTGTGAAATAGTATACAAGCCAAACAAGCTCCAGGTTTTTAGCTGAAACTGAAGCAAGAAAACGCACAGGAGAGGCTAACAGCTAGCTGCTAAATCTCTGGACAGACTCAGGTTTGTGAAAATGATTGATAATTTAACAACTTGTTGAAAAATCTTATAAGTAAAGGATTCCTGGTGTAAGGTTTTCATGTGGTTCAGTTCAGGCTAAGCTTCTCGCTAAGCTTGCAGCTTCCTCGTTTCCTTCCCATCACTCACAGCCTCTGCGGACACGATCCTTTAGCATCTTTCTTCCACGACAGAAAACTAATTATAGAGTGAAACGTGGACGGATTTTTGTACGTATGTTCCGATACATAAAACTGTATAAAATATGGACAGATTTCTTACAGATAGCTGACTGATTCCCCGGATCCCCTTCATCTCCCCTCTCTCCTTCAGCCAGGACAACGAGCCAATATGGCCGGCTTGAAAGTGCCCTACCCAGAATGCACCGCGTCTTCTTCTCTCGTCTCACAGGGAGTAAAAATCAGCGCGCGCCCTCCTTTGCCAAAGACATAAACGTGTAACAATCTGTAGAGTGGAAAGTTAGACTTGCTTTTACTTTTTCGAATTAACACTGGTTATTTTGCATCATGTTAGACAAAATTTCTGCAATATCCAGTCATTAACCTTGTCGCTGTTTTTCATCAGTCTATTTGCTGTATTTTTTTTAGTTCCTTTGTAAACACTTTCAGATTTTCTTTTCAGCATTATATTTAACTAATTTCTTCCTGTTTTATAAAACTTTTTCAATGTTGGGCCATCACAGTGTCATTTAGCAAGTGTTTCATACTTCTCTAATTTCTTTTTTCATATTTGGAAACATTTTGCATCTGTTTTGCATTTGCATTTGTGTTTTTCTTAAATGTCTTCGTGTAGCTTTTTGTTTGTCAACATGACACTGTTAATTTGTCAAATTCTTATATCATTGCAGGTCTTTTGTAATCATTTATGTCACTTTACATTTCAACTTGGTAGTTTTGAGCCTTCATACTATTCTAAAAGTGTTACTGTAAAGGTTGTTTCGGTCTCACTGGTTGTTTTATATCCCTTAAGTGGCTGTTTGTTATTATGTCTCTTTTGAATATTGTATTTCTCTATCTCGGACAATATTTTCCACCGTACTATAAGGTTCTATCAGTGTATTTATTATTATTACTACAATCATAATTAATTTGCTGACCTTGTGTTTTTATTGTTTTTACATACATAACAGTTAATGGAAAACAATAAATGTAGTATTAAGTTAATTAAATAAACATCTCCAATTTGTTACAAATGTGTTAAGTACAGCTTATTGTAATTACCATCACTGCCAAGGGAGGGGGAAAAACCATGATCTATTATACATCCATGGGAAAAACGCATTTCCTGCGTCTGAGCTGACGTAGCAGTGCGCATGCGCACCATCACACGACCACACGTGGGGTGAACGTTTGAAGTCGCTGCATGCGGGAGAGCATACAGAGTTTGTAACGCTATTAAACTAATTGCAGAAGAGTATATTAGGTTTGTTGTTGCCCTTTACTAGCCAAGTAGAAGACAATATTCCTCCGTGAAGCATTTCGCCGAGAGGGCCGGAATAAGAGAACAATAATCCACAATGGTGAGTGTTTTTGTGAATTAGCAAGCTAACAGAGTAGCTAACTATTAGCAAGCATTGAAACTGTTAAGCACTATTTCCCTTACACTCGACATTATGTCTTTATTTAAATTCGTTTGGTTTTTAACTGGTATTTTGGATTTTATACCCTTTTGTGTGTGTGTGTTTTGATCAGACTGAAGCTCCAGTGAACCCAAAGGCCTACCCGCTGGCCGATGCCACTCTGACTAAAACCATCCTGGACCTGGTGCAGCAAGCATCCAACTACAAACAGCTGAGGAAGGGAGCTAATGAAGGTAAACAGCTAGACAAAAAACTAAATATCTGCGTAGTCTGTATGAATACATTCAAGCTATTCGTCCAGGGTTTTGTTAACTGTGATGGCCCATTAAAGATGCTGGGATGTGGTTTGGTACTTTAACACCAGTGTTGTGTAAAATTTCTTTGTTTTGGAAACAAAAAAAAATAGCTTTAAGTCAAAATAAAAAACAATGCCCTTCATAATTACTTAGAACATATTTCATATGAATGAAAAGTTATTGGGGTTTCGTGAAGTTTTTCTTTGGTCATTTTTTAATTTGATCAAATAAGTGACAGAAAATTTGGGAGAAATATGTTATACTGACAAAGAAAGTATGTAATCATTGGTTTGTATGGGTCACTTTTTATGTTTCCACTATACGTTATCTAGAATAGGTCGATTCTATTAAATCTATAATATACCGAGTATTTTGGAAGTTTAGATGATACTGTGAACATTTATCTCACACATTTACTTTGCTTCTTCCCCAGCTACCAAAACCCTGAACAGAGGTATAGCTGAGTTTATCGTCATGGCTGCTGATGCTGAACCTCTGGAGATCATCCTCCACCTGCCACTGCTCTGCGAGGACAAGAATGTCCCATATGTATTTGTCCGATCTAAGCAGGCGCTAGGTCGAGCCTGCGGGGTGTCGCGCCCTGTCATCGCTACCTCTGTCACAATAAAAGAGGGGTCTCAGCTTAAGCCTCAGATTCAGTCTGTTCAAATGGCTATTGAGAGACTGCTGGTGTGATATTTTTGTTGCACTCTAACAAAATCGCAGAAGGGTGGATGGCTTCCATGTTCGGTTATTGTTTTAGCTATGGCTTTAAAATGAGCATATTTTTAAGTTGATATTTTTCTTTTTTAAAAGATATTTGTTCCATTTCTGTATGTCATTGTGAAGATCCATCACCTGTTTCTGAATAAACTAATTTTCTAAATAATGCTGTGTGCTTTAGTCATTTTAGTTTTATAAAAAATTAAAGGCAATATCGAGAGTTTCCAAAAGTGTTATTTCTGTTGCAGTATATGGTAGTGATGGTCCTATTACGTTCAAGCTGTAAGGCTCAAAGAACTGGAGATGTCGGCTCTGGATGCCTGTTGCATGCTTCTGAAGAATCAGATGGGGCTCTTTAGTCATGAATATATCCTGTTAATTTGAACAGGGAGGCAGTAAAATCATAGAAACATTGACCTATAATATATTTGTCATCTGCTGTCCTGCAGGCCTTAGAAATGCAATTGACCAAAAATTAGTCTTATTTTACTTCCAGATTTGAATGTTCCTGTTCCTTAGTGCAAGGACAGTTTAACTGTTATGAAGCCTTTTTATTTATTTTTTTTAAGAAAAACAAAAATCTGTAACAGATTCATTAAGTGCAGCTTGGGACAATTTTGATAGAACTATTGTATGTGAAGAATTTCTAAAAAATCACATTTTATTTTCCCTTTGAAAAAAAAATCTAATCTAGCTTGTGTCTCTTAATTTCCTATATCCTCCTGCTTCTACATATCTTTAAATCAAAATCCCCAAGATTTGCCTTCCTTTTAAAAAGTCCCAGCTGCAAGAAAGCCTCTCTCTAAGTTAGCTGACAGATTGGAAGTAGGTGGAGAAATTGTTATTTTCTTGGGAAATGTTGCAAAGTTTGTACAAATTTCATATGTACAAGGCTAGAAATCTTTCATATCTTCCCTATTCTGAAAAGTAAATAAAAGAAGAAAATGTAATGATACGTCAGACAAATACTATAGACATAACCCCAGAAAATTGATTTAACGTGTGGAAGGTTTTTATACCAGCATCCTTTAAAAAAAAACATCTGAACTGGTTCATTCTATTTTCTTTCAATTATTCTCTCTTTCTTTTAAAACACTTTGAATTAATTATTTTATTTATGTATGGATAATAAATTGTGCTATTCTATGTTTGGGTTCAAAGATATATCTTTTTCAACTTTTCAATTTATAATCAATAGGTACGACATAAAGAGGTACAACAATGAGACAAGTGTAAAGTTACTACATTGTGAGTTATTTCAAGATTTAAAAAAACTCTGCTCATTTTCAAATATTGACAGTCTTTGTTGCTTTTTGTTTTCCACCTAGCCTACCAGACTTGCCCTTAGATATTTATGATGTTAAAATACATACAGCATGTATATTTTTTTCATGAACACGTCAATGTTTATCTATAAGATAAGCTATATTACATGCAAACAAAAGCAAAACACAAGATGATGTTGTCACTTCATGTCAGTTCAGAGTTTAATCTCAAAAGATAAAGTTTAATAGGTACATTTGTTGCCATTCATAATAAGAAATCATTGCTTTTGGCTTTTGCTGTAGGCAGAAATTATGTTCTGTTAAATCCCTTTTTTTCCGCAAAGCTCAAGAAGCCTCTGCCCGAACAC
>JAVQJG010008389.1:0-13674 GCA_036024015.1 Craterocephalus amniculus | reverse complement strand
CCATGTGGCCGCAGGTTTTCATTCCAACCAAGCAGCAGCACCCCAGACTCCCCTCATCTCATCAGGTTTTCCTGTTAAGACTGGATTCACTTGATGAGATGAGGGGAGTCTGGTGTGCTGCTGCTTGGTTGGAATGAAAACCTGCAGCCGCATGGCCCTTTCTGGAACCAGTTTGACACCCCTGGTCTAAAGGGTCTCAAACTGGGTGTCAGGACCCTTATGGGGCAAGATCTTTTCAATCAATCAATCAATCAAAGTTTTATTTCTTTAGCACTTTTCATATACAGTAAAGGTAATTGAAAAATTATAATATGCCAGAAAAGTTGTTTTATTCAAGAAATTCAACATAAAAGGTTAAACCAATACATTTTATGTACTAAGTACAGATGTAAGAGTTTACTTTCAGAGGCCTGGCGTTTTGTTATTTAAAATGAATATTTTATTGATTTCAAGCAGTGAGTTTTTTAATTTGAGGTTTTCTGAAGCTGCAAATCCAAATGAGCAAAATATAAACAAATAAGAGCTGAAATATATTGATTTGCATACTATTTGTCCATATATTTGCATTTCATCTTTGAAGTTAAGTTACAGAGATGCAAACACTTTTTCAGGATATTCAAATTTTCTGAGCAGTATCTCCTTATGAACATTCTCGTGGTTTTCAAGCCTTATTTAGAGGATGGCTGCGTCATAGAATTAATCACTTGTTTTAGAACTACTGGTCTTAAAGAAAAGAAGCATTTTCCTTTTACTTTTTTCCTAGAACGAACATTAGAGGGTTAAAAGAAATAATGACAGTCAGACGCAGTGTTATTCATCAAGATGTTTATTTCAGAATTCTATTATAAACTTGATTTATTTAGATGCGGCTTTGCTCTGATTCAGTAATAATGGGCTGCAGGGACTCCTGGTGTGAACTTTCATTCATTGATGTCATCTTCTGATTATAAGCTTTGTGCCTTCTCAGACTTCTGCATGTCAATTTTATGATGCTAGAATAAACCATTAGTCTCACAGTTAAACCTTAAGAGACAATACTCATTAAAAAACATGTTTCACATCATACTTAAGCTTAATTTGTTATGAAAACAAGATGTTCTGAGACATTACATATGACATTTTTACATGTAAGGGTGTGTAAACACTCACCCACATGGTTTGCTCGGAGGTACAGACGTAATGTGGCCTTGCTACTCCAGGCCTTCTGATATTGTCCTCCACCTGTTTTAATTATTAGTGAATGAACCACACAATTCCTGATAAGCAAAATTACTTGGAACATACAAAGATAAGCCTGCAGTTTGGAATAATTAAACATACCCTTATCAAACTAAGAAAAAAATGAGGAGTAACATTAGCTGAAAAACACCATAGACAATGAAAGTTAAGAGGTGCCCAGAGGAGGATGTGGATTATTGCAGCAAATTAAGGAAGAGCATTCAAAGGATAGTTTCTTTTTTGATGCTGGGGTTGTGCAAGCTTTTTTCTTACAAAGTCAGGTATTATTTTTAATTCATGGTGGATCACATGCACACAGTTCGAAGAAGTAGACGGGATCAGCTGCAGAGCAGAGAAGGCTCCCACTGTGAGCATTATCAGCAGCATCTTTTACTGCCTAAACAAAGCCTACCCTGAAAAAGTGTTTAAGCATAAGCTATATTTAGAATATTGTTGCTGTTTTATCTTCCTGTTGCTTTCCTGCTGAGACTGTTATTTTCTTTTCAAAACCATGAGCATCTTTTAACAACAGCAGTACAGTATTATACCTGGCAGGACAGGCAAGTTGCTGGTTTGATGCTGTCTTTATTATTTTAGTGTCTGTATTACTTTCGTGTATCATCTGTGCCATTCAGGTGCTGGGATCAATATTTTTAAAAGGGGAGCAGATGTTCGAGGGGAACTAGGAATCCATTGTTTAATTTTGATGATTGATCTCTTTGAGCATCCAAATTCACCTCAGCATTGGAAAAGAAGTTGGGCCAAAGGTGGGATATTAGAGAAGGAAAAACTTTTTCCTGGAATGTCAATAATATGAACCTTGGGGAGTCAGTTTCAGCTAATAGAGTCCAAGGTGTAGACTTCCGCAGCATTTTGTATCATTTAAATTAAAACTGCTACAACACAGAGTTGTATTATTGTTGTGGTTTTAATTGTACTTTGAGTGGTTTATTGTATTTTATTTATTGTTGATTTAAAAGTATCCCCATTAGTCATCACTCCGTTATGGGAGCAATGACTCTTCTTCCTGGGGTCCAACAATGTACCGTGGACCATCACAGAACAAAAAACAACACCTAAACCCATTACAGCAGCCACCTAAAAACCCAATTTACTTTAATGGTAATGAATGGTAGAGGCTTTTAGCTAGCACAACTCTGGTCCTCTGACCTATCCCCCCGCTGGTTTGAGATGCTTCGCCAACACACCCGACTCAGCATCTTTCAGGAAATCCAAGGACACGTGTCATATCAAATCAACAAATCTTAAGTAAATGGATACAATAAAGTAGTCTAATAAGTGCAGAAGAAATGCAGCAGATGACTTGTAGAAGGTTAAGGGTTGTTGGCAAGTTTGAAGTGAGATGGAGGGAAGAGGATCTGAGGGAACGTGTGGACCAGTGCGGACAGGGATAAGGAGATAGATTACATAGATAATCCGTACTGCACGCATCGGGATTCAGTCAGGTCTCACGCATGCAGCTCACCTGGTAGAGTACGTCCTCACAAAGATCACAGCAGACCCTGGTTCCCATCCCCTCCTTTTTTTCTAAGTTGCGTGGGTTCTACTGGCCTTTAACTGATGGAGACTAAGCATAGGGAGTGGAGAACAACGCGCAGCAAAGGGCCTCAGACTAGGACTCCACCTTGCGAGCCGCACCAAGGAGCTGTAGCTGCTGCTTTACAGGGTGAGCTACATGTCACCCCTCGCTTCCCATCTTAAGATGCATAAATCCCCGTTGCCCAATGACAGCCACCTCACCCACAGTCATTTTTAAGAAGTACTACAGTTTGTCGGATTTCATGGGGCACAACAGCCGAAATGGGCTTTGCTGCAACCTGCATTGAACCATCAAGCTCAGACTGACTTGCTGCGATGGTGTGGAGCAGCTTCATTGGCTTTTATGGGATGCTTTGTGATGTTGTCTGTAAATAAGACCTATTTAAGGCTTGATCTATATGTTGCATTGCTTTTGTCATTTCTATTCACATTTGTTTTTAATGATAGAATAATAAAGATTAGGCCTGGTATTCAGTCATGACATTTACAGTAAGCTACATCTACACTCAGGCAAATCTGGCCTTTTCGTGCATATATTACCCGTGTCAGTCAGATTTTTTCTTTTAGTGATAGTTTGAGCAGCACAAATCTAATCTTTCATATGTGGTAGTAGTTTAGATCTAGTGTATCTCAGATGCTTTTAAAGTGTCAAAATTTCATCCCTCTTATGTCATGGAGGTGAGATAAGATGTAGCAGAATGCATCATTTTTTTGTCGGCTTTGATTTCACAACAGCTGTCCATCCATGTCCCGTCTTATTTAATTAGAATGTGAACAATCATGCAAAATAAATCAGATTTCAGCAAAAAATATGTAAATTAAGTAAAAGACCTGCAGTGTGAATCCTACATGTAAATGTTGGAGGTTGGTAGGATTCCTGGATAAAAAAGCCTGAAGATTCACTGATTTAGTGTTTTAAAGTAAGTCTTGGCAGCAGTTGTGATTCATCTTGACATACTGCACTTCATAAATGATTTACAGTCATGGATTTAAAGTGATAATAATGCAGAAATACATTTTCCTCCTGACTTTTTCACATCATAGAATAATGCATTAACTACTCAGAGATGAATTATTAAATCTTTTCCCAAGTATTTGAAATTCGGTTTTAAAATCCTGAGAGAATGAGCGATGTCCTCTGCAGGGACATGTCTGGTGAAGACGCTGATTGACAGATCTGAACCGTATCGGACTGAGCTGAGATCGCTTTAATCAAACCAAACCGCTCATATTTGAAACCAGTGAGACACACCACAGATAAAAAATATCTCAGTCAAAGTCATGAGTTACTGTGATGGTGAGCCAAAAGGAGAAAAGAATTGCTCTTCTATAGCAGTTCCCATTACCCCTGAAATGTTGCAAAACCTAAATATCACAGATAAAAAAGGTAATGGAAACACGTATTAAAAAAAATGCTCTGAATATTTCTAAAAATATTTAATGGTCTCATGAGGTGGTTTTTCAGACGTGTCGATTTAGGATAAAAGTTAAATACACTTTTAAATAGATGTTTACAAGCTGAGTTTTAATCTAATTGAATGAAAATGACCATTCTGAATAGTATTTAATTACAAAGTGGTTGGTTTATTTGTATTTTAAACCCAAATTGATTAATTCTTCTTATGTTCATTCTGGCCGGCTGCTTCAAAACTAAAATGAAAATCAAGGCGAAAATGCTACTTATTATATGGTCTCCCATATAGCCAAAAAAAGGAAGAAGTTGAGTTTATTTTTCTCCTGGTAGACATAAATATCCCTTAAACAGATTTGAATGAAGGCAATTAAATTTTTTTTTTTTTTTTTTGTGAAAACCTTAATTCTGTAATAATTTCATGTAAACACAAAGAAAATGCTTTAGTTCAGATTTACTTCATTCTTACCGATTCATTTCTATTGGAAAATCTTAATGTACCCGTGTCCGATGACTAGTAAAAAGCACCAAAGTGAAACCGAGGATCAGGTCGTGAGTTTGCTGTGAGCCGTCTGCAGCTGGACTGGCCTTGCTGTGGCAGTGTGGGAGGTTTGCATCGCTTCTGATAATTGTCTTAAGCAGCTGCTCCTGTGAAGGTGTGGATGTAGGAGCCGCCTGGTGAGGCTGGTAGGAGTCCACCACTCTTAATGCTGCAGCACAGCATGCTCACAATTGCATAACTTATATTTTTAGCTTTAGTGACCTCCTTGGTTAAATACACACCACACCACTTTTATTTGTGCGTGTCAGGAGAATGTGAAACATGTCACACCATGCGGCGTCTTATAAGGAAAATCTCCTTTTACCTGCTCCTGCCAAGAGCTTTTCTCATCTAGTTTCTGCTGTGTTTTTAGTGTGTCGTGGTTTCATTTGACTGAGAATGGATACAGGATAGAAACAGAAAAGAGGACTGTTCCCACAGAGACCGAACCACTCTGGTTCTGAGATTGATCTCCTGATTTATCAAAGTAAATATACCCACAAACAGGTAATTCCCAAGACAGCTGCTTACATGTGGATGTGAAAACGTGCATCATATTGACAAGCCTACAGATGTGCATAAATATGCACTGGAGTGATTGTGGTGTGAGGGGGGATATTATAAATAAACAAGATGTAAACAGATTGAGTAGCAGGTGCAAAAGAGAACCATAAGCACTGAGGAAGATAAACTGATTATGACTCACTGTAAAAAAAAAAAAAGAAACAACAAAAAAAAACATCCAATACACAAAGCGATGGTCTTCTATTAGCACTGCCATTATTTCAGGTGTTTATCACAGAGAGACTAAAAAAAGAAATCACTAAAGATGTGCAAATAACAGTGAATCTAAAAATAACAGCAGGGATTTTAACGTGGCAGTGTACGATGAGTGATTACATTTGTGAAATACTACATCTGATTTAAAAGTGAATCACTGAGATTTGCATTTGCCCAAATCTCTAATTCCTGTAGTTGTGTTATTGCTTTTTACGTAATTCACTATCATCGTCTGCTTGGTTAAAGAGACACTCGACTAAACAATAATCCTTTTGAGCGCTGAAACAAATAGAGCATGTAGGTATGAACAGGTTATACCGGTTATATCTAAAGTTATTTCTTTCTAAATGTCCATTAACCTGTGCAACGTGTTGGTAAATGTTCATGCTTCTTTCCAGAAAGCTCCTGTAGTCAATTGTTTAGTTACTTCGTTACAGATATTTTGATAGTGAAATAGATTAAAATACATGACTTGTAGGCTCTTAGATAAAATACTTCTTGCAAGTTAGTAAAGATGCTAAAAGCCGTGAAAATATTTAGAGTGAGAATGTGCAGCTCAAATTTGTTAGTTTAATTTGGTTGAGCAATCAAATAACTTGATTACAAAAGAAATATCTTCAGAGCAAATTCTTTGCTTCAATGCACCCAAATATGTTCTCCTCAGTGGTCACTTTCAGGGTAAAACACGAGCTGTGGCAAGCTTTACTGGATGGTGTGATGGAGGAAACGAGAGAAAACGGCCCCAAGCAAAAGAGGAAAAATATTAATACTGTATGCAAAATGTACATCTAAATGAGCTCATTACGATCGCAATATATCAGTGCTGAAGCCTTTCAGTAGAAAACAGCCGCTTTACACGACCAGTCCTCAGAACGGAACAAACACAAGGTAACGTTTCATGTGAGCATTTAGTGTTGAATGATTTATTGAAATAATAACCGTTACCATGATGCCATTTCAGGCCTTCAGTGATTTTACAAGTAAAACATCGTCCGATAAAACCACCTTTGGCATCGTCAGTGCTTTCATTTTAGTTGAACTGACGTGTGAAATCACTGAGAATATTTGTCCAGATAAACAAAATTAAGTAAAACGCCAGTGATTGGTGACATTTCAACTGACTTACAAGACACTTAAAGATAACATCAAAAAAGAAAAGTACATCAAGTCAAACGTCAATATATGTTCTTTATTAGCGCCTCTCACCGTAAGCACCAAACGCTTGTTTTTTTCTGCTGTGACTGGAAGTGAACAGCATGTTCTTTTATTAATCATTTATAAAGCAGTTCTTGTGGAATTGAAACTAAACAGCCCCAGTTTGCCCAGTAGAGTTTTCACTCTAGCTCTGCTCTCACTTCATAAGAAATTTAACTAAACTGTAAACACAGACTGGTAATGAAATAAAAATACAGATGTGTGCGTCTGCAAAGGCTAGAAAGCATAGCATGGGTTTTAATGTAGGTCTGTCCTTTTATGAAAGTCTTTAACAAGGACAATTTGTGCTCATAACCTCTGCAGGATGACCTTGCTTGAAGTAAGAAACCATCAAATAGTTTAAAATCCCTTTTGAGGTGTTAATAAATGTATGTCCTTGGCAACGTATAGATTCTTAATGCTGACTGTATTATGACAGACATGAAGGCTGCTCAGTTTTTGACTGCTGTCTTTATGTGATGACTTCTAGCAGGGGCTTCTCCTTCTTCAAATTAAGATTACATATTTTTGCTTGAAGGATGCTCTGTTTGGAAAATCTGATTTGTGGGGTCGATTGGTTTGATGAAGATTATCCTGCCTGTGTTTTTGTGGTGGCTGGTTATTATTAATTTTAAACCTGCTAGCTTCACACATCTGCCCGGCTGATTGGTTTTTCTCCATGTGTTCAACTCCAGGTTGCTGCTCACAGCTGACATTTCATGGCAAAGAAACTGACATACAAACATGTCATCAGCTGGCACAGATGCTACTGTAAAGCTGTCAAGTCAAATTGACTGACAAAGACATCAGCGACCCTTTTGGGGTTAAAAATAAGTTATCATGTTTGATACTGCAGGGAAGATGATGGCTTTCTTTTATGCACGCTATTTGGTCTCTGTATCACAGATTACTATGGTGCTCATTTACACTAGTGCAGACCAAAGAAACCAACTTAAAAACCCAGGGGTATCAGTTCACTTGCACTTCATATCAAATAAAAACAAATCTAAAAATATATGATAAAATATGAACGTACTATCCTTAATATAAATTATTTAAAAGTGATTTAAAATTTAACTGTAATATATTATATATACATATTTATTTATACATAAATTGATACATTTATGTATACAAAATGTATAAAATACTTAAATGAATGTGTTAATCTGTAATAGGCAAAGATTTGCTGAAACATCCTTCATTTTTCTACATAAAGGTTTGTTTTTTTAAAAGGATAATTCATTAAACATAAACATCATAATATACTTGTTAGTGCTTAAAAAAAAAAAAAAGTGGGGGGAAATGTTCACTTTTTATTATTTACCAGCCCAGTGGAGGAGCTCAATGTGGCCCCTGAGCTAAAATGAGTTTGACCCCCTTGACGATCCAAACAAGACGTCTTTTATTGTTCTGGATAGGTCTAAAAGTGGGTTTGAAATGTGTTCTATATATTGAAATGCAAGGATTTACACGTCATGCCACTGTGGGATACCTTAGTCTCCTCCCTCGGAGCTCCACCAGAAGCCTCCTCTCTCCTTATCTCCTCAGTGGGATTGTAAAGATCCTTGAGTTGGTGGAGGGTAACGATTTCTGGGTCACAGGAGGAGAGAAGATGCAAGGAAGCATAGTTAGCTTATTGAAAAGCACCCTTTGTCTTCCTTCACCAGGCATACAAATTTGGTTCATCAGGAAAGAAAAAAAGGCTTAAAGGGTAAGTGCACGGCATCACTGGAGCAGCAGCCCTTGTGTCCCACATTCGGGCCATGCACATACAGAGTGACTTGTGAAATTCTCCAGACTTCTCTCCTATATATTTGAGAGCTGGGTCATTTTACCTCAGTCAGAAAGATAAATGCACTCCTGAAAAGTCGATCAGAGCATAAGCTTTCCTGGAAAGGCTTATGCCAACAGAAATGTTAATAACAATACTTTGATATGACAATGCCAAATACAGTCTATTACACAGAGTGCTACAGATGCTTTGGGGATGGTGGATAGCGCGATATGCACTTTATAGATAATGATTTCTAGATATTGAGGGAACAAGTCATATTTACATTTTACCACCACTGTTATAGATACTCGGCCCAACTCATTCACTTTTAGCTCCTAATTCTTATTTAAAAGTGTGGAACCTCATACTAATAGACCCTTTTCACAGTGACGTCAGACAACCTCCGCTTTGCGGCCGAAGCTGGGTATCCGGACTTACACTATCATAGTAAGTGTGGTGTTTTACCAATGGATTTCACACTTTATGTTATCCATCTACCCTATTTTTGTTTGGAAACATGCAAAGACTTGCCCAAAAAGTGTCCACCACCCTAGCCTCCAAACTTGAAGTCGTGAAAACTAAGATCGGGAAAGTATTTTTTATTGTTCGAGCAGCCTGGGACACTGCGGTAGGACTGTGCCATTCTGCTGAGAGATGGACACACGGAGATCAGGGAGAGAGAAATAAGATCAATTAGATCAAGATAAGATTTCTGATATTAAAAACTGCCTGACCTCATTGCTTTCTTATTTTTAGCTCGTAGTTGACTTTGCTACATGTTAGCCTGCAGGCTAGCATTCATATTTTGACGTTACTTTCACATTTCAAGGCATTTACGTATCGGCAATGACCACTAACGATACTGAGGAAATAATACAACACGAGAAATGTTGTATTCTCAGTCTTACTTTTAGGAAATACACTGAGTTTTGCTGGACAATGTTTTAAATATCTGTATCTTCATATGAAACGTCAGAAACCGGAAGAAATGATACCCTGCTTCGCTTTCAAACGGAAGTTGTGTGACGTCATGTGAAAATGGTCTATTATAGTCTATTTCTAGGTTCAGTCCTCTCGTCAACACTGATGTGGGTTTTGTTGCAGGTTATGGGGACCTCTGCTTTATAGAAATTACTTTACATGTTTATCCAGGCTTTGAAAATCAAGCCACAGTCCTCAGTTGGTCACTAACTAAGCTTGTGCATCCATGCAACTGCCACATCAGAGTAAAGTCAGACTAAAACGAGGTTTGACAGGCTGACGGTGGCAAAGTCAGAACCTGCCAGTCAGGTGTCCTGACACAGCCTTTGACTCTCCACACTGTCATTGGCTGAGACAGAGGAGGGACATTAACTCAGACAAATTAATTGTGGTCGATGCTTTGCAGTGACATGTAGACTGGCATTGACTTTTCTATTTCTCAACCAATCACATGAACAGACAGAATCAGTAATGAACGCACCATTTAACAAAGTAATAGGAGCTGAGTTGAGACTGAAGAAAAATCTTCACCAAAGCCCAGATTTGATTTTATGAGGAGCAACAACTATCAGAGTCCTTTAAGACTTTTCATTTCCCAGACAGTGAACACAGCAGCAGGAATTTGCACATAAATCTTTTTCACCTGATTTATAAAGCAGTGTAATTCTCTTATAAATCTCAGTTATCCTAAAATTATGTGCACATGCACAAGTTTGATTTCCCACCCATCTTTGGCGGATAGCCCCTTAATTGACAATTGGCATATAAAAACATTGTTAGCGCCACAGTGTGGCAGCGATGACACTGAAAGCCGCTGCAAAGATGAAGCACAATTTTCTCAAAGGTCAAACTGAGACACATCAGTGAGATAATGAACGATCAGCTCTGCAAGTGTGCAGCAAAGGAGCCCGGAAGATTTGCAATATTTCACACAAACGTATCATCAGGGCCACTGCAAACCTGCTTCCTAAGCCAACAGCCATCTGTCACCAGCAAATTTATCTGAAAATACTTGTTTGTTCTTAAAGTCAAACTATTAAGTTCTTCCAGCCATGCTTGAGCAGCCCGTCTTACATATTAGCTACTGCTTGGCCAAGCTGCAGTTATTTATAACACCTACAATAAAATGAGTAGATATAAAAAACAATGAATCACTTTCCGACTGAAGAGTGAGCTTTCTTTTATCTATTTGTAGATTTTTCATTCCCTTTTTTACTTAACATCAGAATTAAATTACACTTTCTGAATATGTGAGCTACACAGTTAACCCTTCTTTCATAAATGCCAGTTTGTATGCATGAAAGTAAGGTGTACATATGCTTTTTGGGCAAATTGTTTCAGAATTTGGCCCCAGCAGCATGAATAAAACTGGATGATGAAAACTAAACTTAAAAATCCCAAAAGAGCGAGAAGCTGAAAATGGAAAGAAATGTGAATATCTGCTTTGCAAGTCGATTTTGGAGCGCACAGCTACATTTTACGCTTGCATTCCTAAACATGTAAGTTGGGACCACTGTGTTCTTGCAGTTTGCCTCGAGCCCGGACATCATACTGCAGAAGTAAAACTGACCATCCAAAGTGTGGGAGCATATAAAAAAAATGAAGCAAATAGCTTCAAGTATCTGGGCAGACCATCACCCCAGTAATGAAAACCTTTTAAAAGCTCATCAGTTGGTCACCCAGTGAGTCTTGTCTCTCATTTATAGTCTGAAAATGGAGTATGGTCGCGTTCTGCTGTAACTATAACCAAATGTTTATTATTCCAGCTAATGTTCATGAGGTATGTTGATATGTTGAAATCTGCAGAGCTCAAGAATATAATTTAACTTTTATCTGAAATAATACGTAAAATTGTGCTCTGCTTTAAAAAAAATATTTCCATTATATTTGCATTACAGGTTTGTATCAGGAACACTGAGATGCATGCCACAGGGACTCACAGGAAATTTGTCTGCCAAGCAGCTTTTATGAGTTTTTGGCACAGTGCAGCCACTCAGAATAGACCTTTTATTGATGAAGTTCACCATGATGGCACTCTTGTCTTCATGTTAATCCCTCAGACTGTGACTCAGCTACGGTCGACACCACTACTTACCACAGTTCTCCCTTTCATACACACATTTTCCAAAATGAAAGGAATAGCATCCCAACTAAAAACTTGATTATTTCATTAATTATTTCAATGATGTTTGATTCATATTTGGGAAAACTGAAAATGTGAATGTGACAGTGAATGGCAATAGATTTAGGAAGTTGAAAAATGAGGTACAGTGGTGAAAATGAAGCCAATGAGGAACTGCTTGGAACATACTCTGTTTAATAGCAAGCAATTAAAGTAAATTCAGTGGTTGCTGGGAAGTTTAAGTTTTAAAAGACAAAGATGATCACAATGCTGAAAATCCACAAACAGTGGGCGACAATAGTCTGGCTAATTAATTTTTATACTCTGCAAATTAATCGTTTTAGTATCTGCTGTATGTTTTTGACCATTTTAAAGGATGGATGGATGGATGGATTTGTATACACTCTACACCTGGCTTGTTAAGTCAAATAACCAGTTAATTATAGATTGGACAGTGGATTTTAATTGGATTATAATTAGGCTACACTGAATTACATTAAATTGGATCGTGTCTTCAAAGTGGCATGAGATGACTTTATTGGGAAGTGGCACAGTGCAATTGACTTTAATTAGTTATAGTAGTTATTTCTCTAGTAGTTATTGAGTTACAAGCATTGTGAAAGTGAGTAGTTACCAGGGAAAGTAATAATCACATAATTTTAATATTATAAAAAAATGTGCCCTTTATTGGAAATTTGTTAGATATGACTAATACATGACTGGAAATGTAATAAAATAGATTACTAACAGTAAACATGGCAGACTAATTGACAGTGTCTCATTGGTGCTGTGGGACAAAGTGTCGTCCTTAGTGGAGCCTACATTAGCTGCTTTTGGGTTCAGGCTAGGATGAACATTATCCACTAGTTCCGTAGAAGCTTCTGCATTTAGAGGTGCTACATAACAGCTTAAGTGTAGAAAGACTTTGTTTCTGGGTATGATGAACATTTCACACAACATTTTTGGTTTTACAGTAATCTCAGTGGGATATTAACAGTTTAAAAACTTTCTCTTGGCTCACCATTGCTGGCCGTTTGGCATTTCACTCTTTCTTAGAAAATAATTTCTTCTGCAGCTCTTTCATCCTCTAAACTCCTACTCAGGTAAAATCAACTTCCGTGTCCTAAATTATAAAAAGACAAGATGTTTGATTATCACAGCATTGTGGCGATGTGAACGGTAATTACTTAGATTAGCCATTACTTAAAAAAAATGATGCTGCCATTTAGAAAACATAAACCTTTGAGCCTTTGTGTCGCCTCCGGAGACTGAAATACAGCAAAAGCATCATGAACGCTCTCACATGCATCTTAAACTTCACCTCAATACCTACTGAGTTAATGCAAATTTCTAAGGAGATTATCCCATTAGCAAATCTAAATTGACTCAGAAAAGCAAAATGGAAAAATTCACGAAAAACTTGCGATCAGCTATGAAAAAGCTTAAAAAGTAGAAAGGTGATAAAATATGTAGCAGGAAATAATTTAGTCTGAGCAGCGAGATGTTTTGTTTTCACAGCTCCAGCGGTTGCCTCCTGCTGCAGTGGTGGAGGAGTGAGCGTGTTTGGGACTCTGTCAGGAAGCTCTTATCTCAAAAATCTAGACGCACAACTTAAACCTCTGAATGCCGTGACTCTGTGGCATCTCAGCTCCTCTTTCTCAGCTTATTTCTGCAACCTGATAAATAGCCAGCATGTTACGGGACGTTTCTCCTTAACTTTATTTCTGGGATGGGTAAAAAAAAAAACAAGTGACTTGATGTCCTCATTATCACCTTCCTTCTATTGTTTCTCTTTCACACCCTCTTCACACAAGCCGAGTGACCCCCTCTCCATCGTGCCTGCGTTGTCTTCCTCGCTGCTTTAGTCTTTTGCTCCTCCTAGCTTCCCTCCCTCCCTCCCTCCACTTTCCCTCGCTCTGCATTAAGCCCTGCTGGTCTTTCTGGCTCTCTGATCCCGTGAGCAGTGCTTATGGGAGCTCCTTAAAGCAGCGTGAGCCCTGCTGGTCTCCAGACCTCACGACAGTGCACTTGGAGGACGAGTGAGAGAGGAGGAATAAGAAGGAGCAGGAGTATCTGTGCGGGGGGGGGGA
>JAVQJG010008367.1:0-14207 GCA_036024015.1 Craterocephalus amniculus | reverse complement strand
TGTCTGTGCACGCCCCTGGCTGGCATGATAGTCATAAACAGCCTCTTTTTTAGCTCTAATCATCTTCGATGCTGCCTGGAATACAACACAAAAGAGTCTGGTCAGCGTTTGCCGGAGCTGTCCTATTTGTCTTTGCATGGTTATTAATTTGGACTCGGGCTGGGAAAAGAGGTCACCCGGGCCGGCAGGGAATTGTCACTGTACACTGAGACCGACAAGGGTCAGTGCTATTGAATGACCAGAGGGAGCAAAAACATTTTGGAGTTACTGTCAGTCCAAAAACACTGGATTCATTTGTCTCCCTCTGGGCTTCAGTAGTGAATGCTGATTTCATTGTTCAGCCATATATCCTAATTGAGTCTGTGACTGCTCTGGAATACATTGGTATGGCTGATTGCCAACCCCTCCTTTTTCCCCCCTCCACCTTATATACAGACTTTAAACTACTTCTTTTGATCATTTGCAATGTACTAGGGGGAAGTTGGATTACCTGGTCAGAATTTTTTTCCCCATTTGTGGCTTGTGTCTGTGAATGCATGGTGCCATTAGGTCTTTCTCCTCACGGAATGTGTTTCTAAAGACTAAGCTTGAACATTTGTACATTTTTAGTTTCTGGTGTAAGAATTTATCCTTTTGATGTTTATAAGGAGAAGCTTACATTTTAATTGTACTTTGCTTTTCAGCAAAAAAAACAAAAAACAATGTCTTTTTGAATCTTCTACTCCTTAAGATCCACCTTGTGTAACGTGCAACAAAGAAGCTTTGACATGAATAAGGTTTTTGCAGTGGGAATGGATTGAGGGATTTGCAGTAGGTCATTCCATCTTGTTCTTTCTTCTTACACTGCTTTGTTTAAAGTAAGTCTTGGTGAGGCAAGCCAAAACGGTTTTGCTCCCTTACAGCTTGCAAATAAGGGTACCTGAAGGCCATCTGAGCTTTTTTATTTTCTTTCACAGCACATCAGTAGTGTTGAACAAACAGAGAATCCAACAATGTAGATTGTTGGCAGGCATTATGATAGTTAGCCCTGCATGTCATCGGTCATTGTGATGCTTTATTGGAAGAATCTTCACACACCAGTTTGTGCAACATTGGATGCCCAGTGCTTCTGCATTGTGTCTCTTACAATGAATATCATTCACATTGGCTCCAAAATGACATTGAAATTACAATTGGCAGGAGGTACAAGTGCTATTATAGATTCCCACAAATGAGGGGAGGATCCTGTGTTTGAAACTGAAAAGCATTCAGATTTGCTGGGGGCTTTAGAAACCAACTCTTGACCCTGTAATCATTATTCCCTTGGGGCATGTTTGTGGTGTGATTGTGATATATCCAGGCATATACTGTTCAGTATAAGCAGTGTGTGCTTGCATGTCAAAGTAAAATGTAATGCCCACTTTAAGGCCACAGAGCAGTAATCAATCTTTAACAATTCTTTGACATGGTACCACACGCTAGGCTGACCACTTCTCTGCAGTGCTGTATAAACAGAATTTTCAGCGGGAGTTGGAGAGCAAGGAACATGTATGGAAATTTGACTGAAAATTCCCAGAGCCATATATACTGCGATTCAAAGACATTTAGACTAAAGCGCTCCACTTTTCTGCCTAGTTTGGTACACCTGGCATGATTCCATCTTGAAGAGGCCGGATGACAAACAGATCAATTTAATGGTGCAAACAGGAATGGTAGAGGGCCTGATCGATTCTGACAATCACACCATCTTTAACAGACATCTCATCAAAGGCCCATTCCCTTTTTTCACCATCCCATTACCCATCTATCCAGCACTTGGATCTGCTGCCTATTTACCCATCCCATGCAGGAATAATGGGGCCTTCACCCCCAGTTGGATTAATCAGCCATAACCATATGCTACCGTGTGCAATTATGCTGCAATTTTGACCAAGGGAAACAGCTGTTGCCATTTGAAAGGGTGGAATAAGATTGTAATTGCCTTAACTTTGATTTGTAGGGCGCTCTGATTTGATGAGAGAACACATTTTTATGCTTTACATAATAATAACGTTGAATGAAGAGAACTATAAGAACATAAGACTTTTCCCGCTTCCAGGATCCAGATGCATTTGGTGGATAACTTTGCTGTTATGAGCTATTACTCCCACATTACAGAAGGAATGAGTATGTTTATTCATCTGGGTTTGAAATTGCTTTCTATTTTCGGGGGCTATGTTTTAGACTCTGCCGTTTACTGAGATTTGAATATGTTTATGCCTTGTGGCGCTTTCACATTTTGATACAGGAGCCTCTCTAATCCCCCATGTAAAAGGGTTGCATCTAAAGTGATCTCTGCTGAAATCTTTGCAAAGCAGCTTCCATACATCTATCTGCCAGTCTTCTTGTTTAAACACTTTCTTCTTTTTGTCAGTATTTGATGTAAAACTCGACAAACTATCCAAGGTTTGTGATTAAGTTGCAACATTGGCAGTGAAGGGAGGGACCTGCCACTTAAATATGGGAATGTAATGCAGGTGAGGGCAGTTGTATCATGCATATCAGGTCCCTGTCATCAGAAATTTATTGGCTATACTGGAAAACTAATTAATTTTTTCCCAGATGTACAATCAGACTTGCAAAGGGGCTTTTTTGAGTAAGTTTGCAGAGGATATTAGGGACCAGTTACCAAGGAAGATCAATACTAACAATGTTTACAGTGCTTTACATGGAGCCCTAGATCAAGGTGACGTTGTGAACTTATGCACATGTGTATTACAATTAGCAGGCTTTTTAGAATTTGGACAAAACCCAATTCCTCAGTGTCATTGAGCTGGGGCATCTGGAGCCTATTAAAAGTCTTGATGACCACCAATCCTTAAAAGCGGCGCCTTATTCATTAAAAACCAAAGTGTAGACCCTTTTAATTAGGGGAGAAGTCAGCCACCTTTTTAAGTAGTGTATTAATCAGATTTCATTTTATGTACTGTTGAACATGATGGGACAGTTTTTTTCCCATTCTGTTGTAAACTGGGATCCGATTTGTTTGTTTACTTGGAACATTATGCCCCAAGGCTTTCCAAAATGGCTGTCAAGTTGCAAGAGTTGCAAACAAGAAATTTGCTTGTAATAATGCCAGAAATTTACAGTTGTACTCTGGCAGGCTTGTTAAATCTGGATGTACACACAGAGCTGACTAATCTCAGATGTGGAGTACTTATAATTATGTAGGATTATTCCACTTGGCAATACATTATTTACAGTTCACTTTCCGACTTGTTCAATTACCTTTTCACAGCTTTACAAACTATGAATATATTTTATGTTTTAGGATTTTTTTTTAAATGTGTGAAATCATTTCACACTTCAAGGGAAACAGGAGCATATTTTACACTCTTTCTTTGCTTTTTACACTTGAGTGCGTACTCACATGTAGATTAGTCAGATTAACTTCTTGATAATCACCTGCTTGGATGCAACATCAAACGGCTCCCAGGAAGTTGAAGCACTTCTTGTATCTGGTAGAGCTACAAAGGATGCAAGATGATATCAGGGCGTTGTGATCACATGTTTGAATTTCCTTCAATTTGCAGTGATCTTACAGTGGTAACATTATAAGTAGGATATGTACACTTTGAAGATGTAGAGGAGAATGGACAGGAGTTTGAGAGTTATACTGTAAATATGCTGCAGCAAGGACTCTAACAGGAACACTGTGCGAAGAAATCTGTATGTCTTTTGATTTTCCAGGCTTATTTCTGTACTTTAGCCACTATTTAAACTTTAAAACTTACAAGTATTTTGAACTGATAATTACTGGATTTGTTTTCAAAGCTTTTAATGAAAGATATTCGAAACTTTGCATCCATTTCTCCCTAGCTGCTGCATGATTAGTTTCTGTGTTTAATAAGCTAAAGGATGAACTTTGAGCCTATTGAGCGGTACAAACGAGAATGTTTTTCTAATGTATCAGCTGTATAAAGTCAATAGTTCCTCCTCTTTTAACGATGTGGTAAATGACTGCTCTCTGACCCTGCTTTAAATCTAAGCTTAAATCTATGAAACATTATTCAGATTTTCTTTTTTTTGTCCTTGTTTGATGCTCAAGGACCAATCTCAAGAGATTTAAGGCATGGCTCCCGGAACAGAAGGAAGATGTGTCTTACATCTTAAGGGAAAAAAGCCTTTGTTGGTATTTGTGCACTGATCACGGCCGCCTATGATATTACTTTTGAAGAGTTTCTTTTTACTCCTGCCAAGCCCCATGTAAACACCAAGCACCGTTCAATTGGTTTTCTTTTCGTCAACAGATGTACTTCACAAGTGCCATCTCACGTGAGGAGAGCGATGCATAGAGATAGAGTTAAAGGCTTGTTTGAAACTTCTGTTTTCGCTTCCTCTGCCAGTCACGTATCTGTCACCACATCTTCCTCCCTGTCTGCCTCGATTTGACGGATCTTATATCGCCTACTAATTGAGAAGCTTACTTATGTGTATGACTCTTAAAGGTGGAAGAATATTTCCTGCTTCAAGAGAAGCATATTTTCACAGCCCCTCGCTCCACTTTCCACTTGAGCAGTTACCCACATGTAGATTAGCTGGATTAACATCTTGATTATCATTTGCATGGATGCACTTCACACATGACCAAATCACTTAACACTCTTAGCAGTCTCCTTAATGGGAATAACCCCATGGTAATGGAAGGTGACGGTGTGAGATGGAGGTCCGGACACTGGGCTTTGACCTGCAGCATTACTTGCGCTTGACTTCAGCTCAAGGACACTCGCGCTGTAGGTAGCCTCGCTCGCACCTCCCAGCAATAACACCCGCTCACACAAACATGCGCTCACATTTTTTTGAGTCGCTTTCTCCAAGCGGAGCAGGACAGGCAAGAAGTGCTCCATCCATCTTGATTTGTCAATAGCTACAGTTTTAATTACACCTGAGTGCTGTCATCCTGCCAAGCTGGGCGGGGAGTATTGATTCACTCCAACTAATTGATTAATTGCTGTGTTCAGGGGGCACAGTTTTCCCTGTGACTCCATCTCTTATTTTGCCATTCTCTTCATTTTCTCCTTCACTTTATTGCGTTTACAGAGTGTCGTGTGGAGTAAGTGAGGTGCTTGTAAAGGAGACCCACCATATATTTTACACTAGCGAGAGTGGCATATTAAGGAGAAGCAGGCCCGTTGTTACTCTCCAACAACAGATGACGCCTGAGTGTGGGGCAGACATCGCACTACATCACTGCAGCCATTATGTGACAGTTAAAGGGGACAAAAAATTTGGAGGCGCAGCTGCCAGGGACCATTTACTCAAAAGCTAAATATGAGCGGCTGTTTTCCACATTGCTTTACCATTTTGTGGAATGGGCTTCTTCCCTGATATTGCCATTTTAGAGGACGATACACACCAATGATCAAAGAAGAGTGGGCAGCTAAGTGTATTGACTAGATCGCTAAATCTTCCTCCCTTCCTGGCAGAAGTCTTTAAACCTCTCATGTAATGACAGAACTCTGGAGCTGCTGTGTATCACAGTCAACCAGATGAACGACCCCCGCAGCTTAAGATGACGCCAACTATGCCACTCACGGTTAAACAAATTTGTAGATGCCATTCACAATAAAAGAGCAGAATTCAGTTTGTAAAAGGTTGAATGGCATTTGCAAAGAAAGGCAAAGTTCTGATTGTGAAAGTGGTAAGAAAGCTAAATCCCTGTTTAGTTTTTGGTGACTTCTATGCTCATATGATCATATTTTAAATTCCACCAGTTTTTCAAATATTTATACTCAGTGTGTGGGCTATATTTAAACAAAGAATTGAGCGAGTGTTGGTGGTGGGGGACTTTACAGCAGAAATGATGATGAATGGAAAGTCTGAGATGGGCTGGAAATACCAGATGGTCATCCAGTCATGTATCATGCTAAGTTCAGGTGGTGACACCTCACAAAAATGACACACAAAGTCAGAAAGAAATATTGCCACTTAATTTAATGCAGCTGCATGTCCTCAACCCGTATCGCTCTTTCTCTGCTCATTGCAGATGCAGTTGCTATAGAAAAAAAACTAAAAAAACAACTTAACTGCCTAGATTTAAGCTTGATTGGTTGACCCCCTGCCAGTGTTTGCTCTGGGTTGCAGGTTTATCCTCGCCTGAAATCCCAACATGAGAGAGAAACGCTGTTGAATCACAGAAACGTGTTTGTACTCTGCATAAAGTGCTTCGGAGAGAAGCCCCACGTTGCAGACACAGTCTTAATTTTACTTTACCAAATCTAGTGATACAAAGTGTGAATATAAAGCTAAAATGGATATTTTTGAGCTTTGGTACTGGAAAAAAGGTAATCCCAGTTGTACAGATCGTGTAACATACAACAGCTGGGTTTAGACACCATTTATCAAACCTCTATATGTCTCTAAGCAGATGTCAATAGAATCTGCCTGACTGGTAAATTTGGGTTTCTTATGCAGTATATTTCTGCTTTATAAAACAGTGTAAAAATATTCACAAGTAACTAAAGAGGTCTTATGATAATTGCCTATTTTTAGAACATAGAGTGAGTTCATGTGTTTGTAGTGGGGAGTGAATGACTTCAGGCATGCTGCAGGGGGTTGCGTACACTTATTGTTCCAGGAAGGATTAAAGTTCCGGGCAGGAAATCTCTTAGAAGTGGCAGAAATAATGTGATGCCTTCTCTGTTCTTGTTTACTGTGAAAATCCAATACTGTAAGAGAGGTGGTGAAGAGGACATGCTTACTGTATTGACAAGGATGAAGAAAATGTTTCTTCCTTTTGTGATTTTACATCCTCCAACATCATTTCTGGGAGCATCATAACAACTCACAACCTATGCACAAGTTTAAAATAAACTATAGAGATAGATGGTAAATAGACTTCCTAGTAAACTCTACATACTGTAAATGTAATTGTCTGTAGAACTGAGCATGCTAAAAGACACAGGAAATGGTTGCATGAAAATGTAGTTGTCTCTACAGACTGTATAAAAACCCACAGTTGCAGTGGAAGAAAAATGTGTAGCACACAAAAAATCCATTACTTTCACTTGACTGCAAAACAAAAAGTGTGTAATTCAACAGCTGACTGCTATTGTGGCCATTTTCTGATTGTATTTGGCAAATCGTGTTTGCATTTTTCCCCCTTTCATTACATATAGTAGAGATCATTTACATGCAGTGCTGGGAGTAGTTTGTTACATACATGGTTTTGCAATCTATATAATATAAAACTTATTAATTCAACATCTCCCTATGAAAAACATTGCAAGCTAAACCATTATCCGTCTTGCAAACAAAAGGTCAGTCTTACAATTAACACTGCAGCACTTTTCATTTCAGCCGACTCAATAGTTTGACTGCAGAAACAAAAGGCTCCTTGAGGGTAATGACAACCTATGAAAACGTTGAATAGCAAACTGTATTTTTCACTGATTCACTGTAGCTCAAAGTGCCAAAGGACTGCTTTGAAGAGGCACTACAGAACGTGTATAAATTTTCCTCTTCGACAGCTAATTCACCATCCCTCCTCCGTCCTGTACTGTGAGATCGCTCCAGCCAGTATGTCTTATCTTTACTCTTGACTTATTTCTTGCTCTGTCCTCTTCCTCGCTTTCTTTTGCTTTCTTCCTCCAACAAAGTCCTCTTGCATATCTTTGCTGAATCAGCCAAATGTGTGCCACAAGACGTGTTTGAGGACAGTTCTTGATGCATTGGGCTGGCAGAACTTTATTCTTCTAGGACTCCAAGGAGTTTTTTTGAGATTGGACATTTGCGATGGCCAACATAGTGTAGTACATGCATGGAGGGGAAAAGGAGAAAGGAAAAAAGAAAACTGCTTTCAAATGTCAGATGATAATGTTTATCACAGCAAGACCTTCATCAGCTACAGTAGATGATGATGGTGATGGTATAAATCCTGGTAAGCGGCAGTGCTTTCACATCACTGAGGAGACCCCCTCCTTGTGCTGCCATTTGGCATGATCAATATGCCGCTGTCCTTCGGACACTGCCACCCCAATGCCAAAAACCTTAAGGAAGCCCTGGTATATCTGTTGAAGAATAATTGCTGATGGCACGTGGCACGAATGGGAAAATGTTTCAGACTTCCCTAAATAAGAAAAGTCACATTGTAATGTGAATTTTACAGAACAACATTATAGTTTAGTACAGACAGCTAGGTAAGGTTTCCCAAGTGACCACACTGACAAGGTTTGCAACAAGTTTCTGAAAATTCTTCCAATTGGGGGACCTCAACTTTTAAAATATTAAAGTAAGCTGATCATCTTCCAGCACATTCCAAAACATAAAAGAGAGCTTTTTCCCTGTCAGACTTTTCCACCTGTAAAAATCAACTAAAAAAGTGTTTTGACCGAGTTCTCATAAACATCTTTTTCATGTCTACATTAAAAAAGGGATAAATCCATGTCTGAGAAAACAGTTAGAAAAATTATGTCTTGTCGCAATTTCACAAAATGCTGTTCGACTGTGTCGCAGTCTCTGTCATCTCAAAAAGCTCCTGCTTGTGTTGTCTCCACATGCTCGCACTCACAAACAATAAAACTCTCGTCAAACTGTCAAAGCGGTAACATGTTCCAACAGTTGTCTCTTTGCCGGTGTTCCCTATGAAACGGCTCCGTTGCTTGGGCTAATTACTTCTTCAAACTTTTTCATGCTTTTAGCTTCGAACTTGTGCTAACAAAGGATTCAGCAAGCAGATCAACAGACTTTTGATCTGGGATGCCTTTTGTATAATTTCTGAGCTTTTCCAACATAGCTAATATAAAGCGCTATAGACAATAGCGGGTAAAGTTTTACTGCGGAGAACAATTCGTATACCCAAACCAAATATTTTCTGCAGAGCTTTATTCGCCTTCTTCAAAGGGTGGTTTGCAGAATGTGGATTTGGTGTCCTGGCTGCTCCCAACTGTCATTCCTTTGCTTTCGCAGCTGCTGCATACCCCTCAGGTTGAGACACACACAGACTTTAATCATCTGACCCACAATGCCTCGTCAGATAGTTCTGTGCTCACAATCCTTTATCATCAGATGCACTCACAAAGTCCGGAATACACCACCTCAAAGAACTTGCTATCTCACTACGATGATGTACCAGCTGACAAAGACAAACAAGCCTTTTGATGTTGTATAAACCGAGCTCTTATGGGTTTCCTCTTTTCTCTTTTTAACTGACATTTCTTTTCCTCTGTTATCACTATAAGAAGATGCTGTGAGATTTGATTGGCAGCCGTGATGTGAAGCTACCTCTTCTCGGTCTGTTATGAGAAGCTCTGGACTAATGCTGCCAGCTATTAGCTGGGCTGACAGACCCAACAGACGTGCTGTTTTTGTCTCTGGCTGCTCTGAAGGGGAGTCTGTCGGACTTCAGCGGCAACTCCTGCCAAATCCAGCCCTGTTGTTCAGTCAGGTCTTGAGGGGGGTGTTGTGAGTGGTGGGCTGTCAGCTGTAGCTTTTTACAGGTACAGCTTGACAAGATTACATACATGTATATGCTGTATATAAATGTATATATCTGCCTCAAGACCCATAGTCCACTTCCTCCTTTTTCTTTTAAAAAGACTAAGGTTCGCTATATTTCCTTTCTTCCTTTCTCGCTGCATTCCCTGCTCACTTTTTTTTGCTCTGATCAGCTCTTTCTATGCAGCACGCTTTGAGGGATGGAGAAGGAAAGAAAAAATGATCAAAGAGAGCCACACACTCTGCCCTGCAACATCATCAGGCTGTCTGATGGTATTATTAGAGTTTCTGCCATGCATGTGTATAATTTGCTTTGTGTCTTTATTACTGCTTGATTGCAACTTGTGCATGTGTTAGCATCTGCAAATACATGTTGCCAACATGTGAACTGCTCTCCTTTGGCATCGGGCCCAGTCCTGCTGTTGGGCCAGGCAGCCACCAGCCCCCTCCATATGGAGCAAGACATCCAAGCTTTTCCCTCAGTCATGTGTAGGACGGATACGCACCATATTTTATGTCCCTTCTGCTCTGCAACACCTGACATTGCAGTTTAATAGTATAGAAGAAAGTCCTAGTGTTGTATCTGTTTAATATACTTTGTCTTTCGTTCTGATGAGTATACATTTACCATACTATCTTTAGTCCTTTAAAGGAATACTCCGCCTTCATTTTGTACTCACCCTCATGCTGAATAACACTCTGGAACACTTTATTGATGTTCATCATGTAGCCGGAGATATCAGGAGCTTTTCGTTTTGAGGAAATTCCCATAAAGTGATGTTGAACGGGGCCCGGTCAAAAAAGTCCACAAAAACATGGCAATATTCCTCCATACTGCTCGTCCAATGTAATCCATGGGTTCTCAGTGGGCAACGTCCATAGTTTACTCGAAACGACTTCATTTAGTATATATTTTTTAGCATAAACCGTAGCATGTTTTAGTTCCTGGATGACGTCACCAAAGTATGGTGGCCACTGTAGACCAAACCACACAGGACTGCTTACAGAGACAGGGGCTGTAAGCACTCCTGTGTGGTTTGGTCTTTAAAAGTTTACATTGTTTTAGTAAAGGGTGACATATAACCGCAAATCAGAAAAAGCTGGGATGGCATTTCCTACATTTCAGGCCTGTAACATATTCCAATGAAAGTTTGGATGGGGTAAGTTAGAGTTGGTAATGAGGTTAAATAATATTAATAATAATAAGAAAATAATACTATTTCTATAATTTTAAACCAGTGATATTCCATCTCTAAAGCACAAGGAATCGAAGAATTTCAATATGCAAGGGTCATGGGTGCAAAATTAAAACGGACACATGTAATCTTCAATCCTTAAGAAAACGCTGCATTGTGAGCTGTCATTCATCAGCAGCTAATACAACCGCATTGGCATGGGATTAGAACTTTACCAACCAACAAAAAGAGCTAATGTTAACATTTTCCAGAGTTAACTTCTAACTTCTCTGGCCTCAGAGGCATCTTGGAAGTAGCCTACCATCAAAAATTGATAAGTTGTAGTGTGGTCAGAGACAGCCATATTCCATATCTTTGTTGGAACAAATGCACCAAAAAACTATTGTTATTAGCATAAAGTCCAAATGCCACTCACAGCTCATTTACACTTCAGTGATAGCAATATTAATGCAGAAAGTAGAAAAAGATTTAAAAAATAAATAGTCTTACAGCATCTTTTCCATCAATGTCCATGCAGGCTGAGAAAGGTGCAGGTACAGACCTGACATGTCTGCAGTCCTGATCTCTGCCCAGTACAGAATGTAAAGATTTTCATTTTCAAAAGCTAAACACAGGGCCAAACTTATACTGCTGCACACTTTCAGACAGGTTTACAGGAACCCTGGGACAGAAATTAAAAGACTGAACTCAACTCAACATTTGTAAACTTGAATGTCCCTCTTACTGTACCTTTAGTGTTGTGACAAAAATTGCAATAATGCAAATATTACAAAGCTCTGACACAACTGTTTTATGAATATGTTGAAGGATTGCAAAAACCTATGCATTGAAACCATGGCAGGACAAAAGAGGGCTTCAATATGATTTGAGCCACAGCCTCCTGGGTCAGAGTCATGCACACTGACCATTCAGCCAAAGGGATGTCCCTGTGGTCAAGTAGCCAGGGCGCATCAACAACCCTTCTACTGGATAATTAATGCACTGCCGATTATGTTTAATCTGGTAACTAGTTATTTAACCCAGACTGATCCAACAAGCATCTTCTCATTTTTTAAACTACCATGTCCTGTATGGGCTTTTGTACGAACTACACAACGTCCTGAACTTAAGCCAGCTACTTTGTGTCCTGTCTTTCATTATTGTACAACCTGATTAATCCAGGTGTGTCTGACCCATAGACTGTAAAAAGAATGGACAAACCCTTAAACCACGTGACCCATAGGATTCTATTGAGCTGAAGTGATGCATATTGGGCGTTTCCTTCCTCCGCCATCTTGGCACCGTCACGAGTCTCGTGACTGCCAGAAAGTCCATAAATGGCCGACGACGAGGCGCAAAGAGGGGGGCTGAGAGCGTGGGGAGGGATGATTGACAGCCATTAAACTCCGAGCTACGTGCTAACAAAGCTAGCCTGGAGCTAACGGAAGCTAATCAGCCAACGGAAGAAGCTGTTAGCGGCTAAAAACCGCGGTTATGCTATGTTAGGCCTCGTTTTCCTGGATGTCTGGAACCTGTCAATCAAAAGGACACGGCCACAATTAATGAGGAACTTTAGGATTGAATAACATCTAAACGGAGGCGTTAGAATTTTTTTCACTCCCCCCACAGTTGTCATGAAGGTAAACCTGACATTTTAATCCTAAAATGGTTTTTTGAACCAGGAATAAATCCAGGAATAAAATTCCAAACACACAATGCAAACTTAAGGAGTTGAGACAAATAGCTGTGTAGCCATAAGAATGCCTCTTAACAATGAGGCTTAGGAGAGAAAAAAAGTTTCAATTTGTAAAGGAGCATAAAGATTGGACTCTGGAGCAATGAAAGAGGGTTATGTGGTCTAATGAGTCGAGATTTACCCTGTTGCAGAGTGACGGACACATCAGGGTAAGAGAGGCAGATGAAATGATCCACTCATCATGCCCAGCACCTACTGTAAGCTTGTGGGGGCAGATGGTCAGGTCTAGTTCAGCTCTGGGTTCAGCAACATAATGGGCCCAAAGAATGAGGTCAGCTGACTACCTGAATATACTGAATGACAGGGTTATTACATCAATGGATTTTTTTCTTTCCTGATGGCACAGGCATGTTCCAAAATGGCAATGCCAGGATTAATCGGGCTAAAATTGTGAAGGGTGGTTCAGGGAGCATGATGCATCATTTTCACACATGGATTGTCCACCACTGAGTCCCGATACTGACCGCATTGAGAAACATTGGGATGTGGCTGAAAAGACTTTGTACAGTGGTCAGACTCTCCCATGATCAATGCAAGATCCTGATGAAATGCAAGACTGGATGTAAATAAATCTTGTGACAATGCCTAGTTGAATCAGTGCCACTGAATGTGTGTTATTATCAAAAGTAAAGGTGGTCCTACATAATATAAGAGTATGAACTTTTATTTAAAGTGGTGACTTTTATTTGGCAAATCAGGGTAGTTTACAGCATTAACATATTAACATACAAAACATATTAAGCCTTCCTATTCCTGGTGCAAGTCTTGGCTGATTTTCAGTCATGCTTAACTTGATTTTCAATTCTACTAAAAGTCTTGGGCCCTGATCTATTAACGCTTTGTGTGTACTAAAACAGTAGCAGACGGCTTTGCTCCACTAAAATCGGCCCAAGCTTATCTATCAAAGCCGCAAACATGGAACTGCTTCTGTTATCCTGGCAAAACGGCGCCGCTCTCCACTTTGCGTTTCTGCAGCTACTGCATATGCATTATGGGCGTTCCGGCCAGAAAGTGCACATTAGTGGGAGGAGACTATGCAAACAGATATGGTTTACGCAGCAGTGGGATCCATGTAGCCCGCAAATAGTTTGCGGTGATTATGTTTGCTCTAAAAATAGCGTTTCTGAAAAGCAGGTGCTAATTGGCACAACAGTATACGCGCATTGGCTGCAGTAATAATTTTAAGGAGGAGGCACAGACACCATGAAAGGCGACTGAGAGAATGTGTTTTTTTCTATTATATTAATATATTTAGAATGCCAGAGAAGATGATTGTGGAAACATCCAGCGTTGCAATATTAGAATTGCTGGATAAGTTTAAAGGCTGAGAATATTTGCAACTTGTCCCTCTTCAGAAAGAGAGCATATTTATAGGAACCATAAGGACACACATTATATGAATGTACAAGTTTTGTGCGACACAAAGGGAACCATTACAAATGTAATCCTCACACGATTCTTTTATTCTGAGGGACAGTATAATTTTCTGACAGCAGAATTTGGAGATGCTGCTTTTGGGTGAGTGAGTAACTTATTATGATTTTTCCTTGTACATTATTCACTTGGACTCAAGAAAAAAATATAAATTGCTGCAATATGGGAGAATATCTGCGTAAAAATAAATGCGGCTTGAAAAACCAGAAGAACAGCGGATGAAGTTAAGAGAAGGAGCCAAGATGAACAACCAAATAAAAAATGCTCATAATAAAAAAATCTGCAAATAAGATCGGCAGGGCCGTCAGAAGAGATTCATCTGACCAATATTTTGGATCAGGTGCAGCTCATTTTCTGCAACGAGCAGATATCTGGTGCGTCGGGTCTGC
>JAVQJG010008353.1:0-13749 GCA_036024015.1 Craterocephalus amniculus | reverse complement strand
TCACGCAAGTATGCATCGCGCTAGAAACCCTGCATGCCGGTGATGGCATGACTTTAAGTGGAAATGCTTTTATGATGGGCTGGACCATTTAGGACTGTACCAAACCGTAGCGACCCTTGCCGTACCCCTCAGTGGAAACGATACATAAACGTTGGACGTGTGACCAATTTTCCAGGGTTGTGAGTGGATGCTATTGGAAATACAAAGTTTGGAAAATAAAATGTTCATCTTAAAGAAGTTTCTGGATTTGCTGATTCTGCCTTCTTCCCCCATTTTTTTGCCCTGGAGCCAGAATATCTCACACAGTCATAAGTTGTGTTTGTGTGTGAACAGTATGTATTTAACGGAAACACGGGATACTTGACAGGTCTGGCATAGGGACCACTGTTCTGTGGAAACGTGCAGTGGCTAATAATAGTAGTCTAAAAAGATTGGACTTACATATACATACAATAGCCGCGAAGAGTATGAGGCTGGGTCCTTGGGTTGTAACATTGATGACGCGCTCGAAGGTTGTAACAGATATATGCTGAGATCCAGGATGCTTTCAGGTGATTTATTTGGTACTGCACAGAGCTATTTCAGTGTATTCAGGATGGCTTGTGAATCAATGAAAACCAGCGAATTAAACAGACTCGAGATGGTGACAGAACGGTGTGCGTAACCTGTGTGGAAAACATGCGAAAAGCTCCGGTCAACAAAAATTACCGGCTTCCCAAACCCCAACTCTTTCCATCCGTATCAGTGGTGAGTGCACACCTTTATACACTTCCGTGCCTCTGCAACACACACACACATTATCTACTTCACTTCCAGCTATATGTCTCCTACAGTATGTATGTAATAGAATGTAATTTCAGTTTCAAGAAATGATCCAAACCTGTGGAGAAAAACTGTAATGTGGTGGAACTGATGTATAGTGAATAAACCTGAGATGGGTCTGCTTTCATTGTATAAACCCAACCAGCTTTTCTTTCTTTCCCCCAAGAAATTGTGTTGTTGTTTATATTTGGAGCAACATAACTGTTCTGTTGTCTTTATTCTGCTTGTTTCAACCAGATGGGACCAGAACCAGTCAGCCAGTCCAGTTACAGACGTATGAAGGGGGAGATGTTACTTTTACCTGCTCTGTTAGTCCAGCAGTAGATCTGACTGGCTACACGCTCGATTTGAAGAGAGTAGATGAGAACTTTAAGACCATGGATATTCCCAATGACATCGTTCACCGGTATAGAGGAGGACGGTACCGTCCCGAATCACAGATGGATCAATACATCATCCACACAGAGCTGAACCATGAAGACCTGAGAAGAGGAACGGTGAATATAAGGATGAAGTCGGTGCTGCTGGAGTTCAGTGGGAACTATAAAGTGTTAATTCCCAAGCTGAAAACCAGCTGTCCCTACACTGTGAATGTTTGTAAGTACCTATCCTGATGTTAAACTGTTTTAAAGCAGCTGCTTGGGCAAAATCCTGAAGTAGTTTCTCTTCCTCACCAGTGAAATGGGATGTAAACAAAGAGGAAAAGAGAGGCGATAGCATCTCACCGAGGTCTCCACGTGAAGACCTGACCACTCCACACGGCTCCGGTAAATACTGGATTATTTTCTAACTGCTGTTAATGTGCTGCATCTTTCAGCAGCAAATTATGTAACCATATGAGGAGAAACGTGTTGCATGAGCAACTCAGATGGAGGCAAAATGAATGAGTTCATGATGATTCTGACTCTCGTTTTGCCCTCAGGTCCAAAGATGGACGAAGATTCATGAAAAAACTGCCAAGATCGTCCTGATTATTGTTGACGTGCTGCTTCTAATTCTTTCTGTTTTTTCTCTTCCTGAAGCATTAGGGCATTTAAAGTGTTGCACCATGAAGGGTCAGTACTATTTTAGTACTATAGTACAAACCACCAATACAGAATATAATTACAGTATCTAGTGAGTCAGCATAAATAGTGAAATTAGCATTACGTTATAACCATAATATTATTTTATTCAGTTTATTTTAAAAAATAAAATAAAATGAAATAAAAACTAACGTAATCAATGTGTGCAGATTTAGTCAAGTCAACTTTCAAGCACTTTCAAATAACAAGCATCAGCCAAAGCGCTTTAGTCACAAGTTTGTCACAAACTCCAATAATACCAACAAATGAGAAAAGGTCACATGTCTTTGGACGTCCGATTGTCCCCAATCATAATATTATATGTACAATTAACAAGATGAAAAAATTATTATGGACCAAAGTAGCTGACACAAAAACAATAAAAATAAATAAACAAGCTGGCAACATCTTGCTTGGTTGTGGGGAGTTAATTGATGAGATGCTATCTCAGCTGCGGAAATTGGGGCTGGGCAGATTGCTGCAGGCTTCCTCACAGTTTCAGATACATAATCATGGTCAAAGTAGATAGTTCTGGAACCCAGCTGGATTCTTCTTCCTCCAAACTCCTTTCAGTATCATCTCCTCCGCTGAAAAGGGTATTCTCCCCTTTCCCCTTTCTGAAAGACACCCCTTCATCCCTTATGAACGCGCAAAACAGAGGTGAAGGGCTGAGGGGGAGAACTGAGATTGGGCCTAAAACTCATCCCTTTTCGGATATTATCGTGTAAAATAAAAGTTTAAAGAATTTTGTGTCACTTTCTGGAGGAGCATATACATTAACAAATGTGACTAATGTATTATCAATCCTTCCTTTTACTGTTACAAATCTCTATTTGTCCCTCTTTTCATTAATTACTTCAAAGTTAAGAGAATTTGAGAACAATGTAACCACTCCTCGATGACTTTTTTTACAAGAACGAGAGAAGTTTAGATTTTTCTGATTTTTTTCCTGTTCCTGCCCTGACATGCGCATTTCCTTTTTGATTTTTGCTAAAACTTTGCTCCTTTTAACTGGGTTACTGAGGCCGTTTACAATTAGAGAAGTTCCAGGTCATGTGAGCCCACTGTACACTGGCACATAAAGTGAACAAGTTAGCACCCCTCAACAACAGAACCACAACATTAGATACAACAAATACAAAGAAACTTTCAACCAGGAAGGATACTTGGGCCTCTCCTCCACTGTGACCTCGCAGGTTGGTCGAGGATGAACCCTCTCATGAGGAGAGGGCCCAGTGGTGCGTTTGTCTGAAGAGCCTCCCTCTCGCATTCTTAGTCCAAGGTTTCCCATTACAGAATGAGAACCCTACCGTCGTACCGTACCGTCCTCTTCCACTTATCCGGCCTCTCCAAACTCCTCCTATGCCCGAGTTTTTGCCTCAGTAACCACCGAAGCCGCCCCCCGCTTAGCCCGCCGGTACCCGTCAGCTGCCTCAGGAGTCCCACAGGCCAGAAACGCCCGATAGGACTCCTTCTTCAGCTTGATGGCATCCCTCACTGCTGGTGTCCACCAGCGAGTTCGGGGGTTGCCGCCGCGACAGGCACCAACGACCTTACGGCCACAACTCCGGCTGGCCGCCTCAACAATGGAGGAGTGGAACACGGCCCACTCGGACTCAATGTCCCCCACTTCCCCCGGGACATGACTGAATCCTCTAAGGGGAAATGTTACCAGCAGCTGGTACTGTGATTTTTATCTTTGTTACATTTTTATAGGCAGTAAGCGTTTTTTTTTTCTAGTCATCATCATCATGTCTTGAGTGTTTTTTAAACAAAATCTCAGTCATTCAGACCGGAGTGTCACTTTAACAGCTTGCCGCTGCCCTCTAGTGATTAAAATAAAGCTGTAACATTTTCTTTTCTTTTTTGTATCCAAACTTTTTCCTGGACAACTTCACAAAACTGTCCTCATACAGGTACCTGAACTCCGCCACATTCCCATCGGCTCTTCCTGCATGGTGCCTACTGCCAGCTGTTTCTGCTTGATAGGACCTGCAGACCTCAGTAAAGCAGGGGTGTCCAAAGTCTGTCCTCGATGGAAGCTGTCCTGCACATTTCTGATGCGTCTCTGCTTCAACACACCTGACACTCATCTAATTGATCCAACAGCATGAAGTTCAATCATTCATTGATCAGATTCAGGTTCATAGAAACAGGGAATCGTAGAAAACCAGCAGGATTGTGGCCCTCGAGGACTGGAGCTGGGACTACTGGTGTTAGTCACAAAGTTTTATTTTTTATTTTACTTTGACTCATCTTTCATTGGGAGAATAGATTTTAGATTTAGGAGTTGCTTTAAGACTCATTTTTAAAAAAAAAAGACTAATTTTCATCTTTAGATATTGTTCAGTTGTCTATAAACATATATGACTGATCAGAGAAATTAAAATACCACAATAAGACCAGAAACACCAACTTTAATCTTATCTTAATTTATTTAGAATATGCAAGATTTTTGTTTGTACCATGCAGCAGATTTCTTTCCACCACTAACTGCACATCTTAATATTTCCATATTCAGCTAGCATGATGTGCAGCATTTGTAGGTTAAAGAGTTCATAAAGACACAAAGATAAAATTTGAAGTTTGACAACAACTTTTCGAAGTTGTCTTTTCACCAACTTCGGTTCTTTTTTCTCCTGTTTCACTTGATTCATCCTGATCTCTCCATCCGTTTGTGACCTCTCTTTCTCCTCCTTCAAGTCTTTCATCTCTTCCTCTCCAACTCCAGCTCCTTCTTCTCCTGTCTGACTTGGTCCAGACTTATTCCTTCATCGGTATGTGGCCTCTCTTTCTATTCCTTCACGCCACACAGCTAAATTCTGTGAGCTGAAAGTGGACAGATGAAAGGATGGGATGTGGGACGATTAGGTTTCATCACCCGGTCTTCAGAGTCACCATGCTTCAGAGTGAAGATTTTCACTTTCAGTTTGCTTCTTTGAAAACACCTGGATCAATTGGATCTCCATTTACACAAATGTTTCACATTTAATGACCTGTTTTCAAGTTTTAGTCATAGAAAGCAGAAGACCATCTGCATCTAAACACAGCTGAGTAGCATCAGGGATTATCTGTGTGCCTTGTTTCATTCTTGAGCATTTACAGTATATTTCAAATATATTCATTTAATTATTTTCACTCATTTTGGTCTGTTTTCTCATTTTACATGATGAATTTAAACAATCATAAAAGTAATTAACATTTGGTAAAATATTTATTAGATGTGTTTTATGGAGAAAAAAACAGTCCATAATTGGAAAATACTGAAGACTTTATTTCAGACTATGAGCATATATTAAAATAAGACATTTTTCAAAAGTTGGTCAAAAAACCACATAAACAAATTCAAGCTTCAACATAAAAAAAAGTTTCATTATATCTGCTGTCTTGATCTCTCCCTTTGTCTCACTACAACCATCTTTCTCCCTCTAGTCACTCCTCAGTTTTTCCATCAACTTTGAATCTGGGTTAATTTCCTTGTTTCAGATCCATCTTTCATCATTTTAATGCTTGCTCTCCAGCTCACTCACACGCTTGGTCAGCTCCTCTAGTGCTTCTTTGAGGTCGTTCACCTCCTTCTTCAAAGACTGAACCTCCTGAGACAAAGAGAGTGGAGATTAGCTAAATCGTAATGGAATCACTTTCAAGCCAATAATTAAAGAATAAAATAATATCTGTGGTTTAAACCATATAAGATTAAATAAGATACACTTAAAAAAAACTAAATAAAATTGAATCTGTGGTTAAAATAAATTAAAATGAAATAATTGAATTGAATAAAACTTAATTAAACAAAAATTAAGAAAATGAAATAGACTAAAATAGAATTAAATTAAATTAAATTAAATCATAATTTAATTAAATCTGTGGTTAAACAGATTTAAAGTAGAATAAAATAAAATAAAATAAAATGCTTTGTGCAACAAAAATAAAATTAAATAAAAGTAAAGTAAAAACTGCGGTTGAACAGATTTAAAATATTATAAAATCTAATCAAATAATATCTGTGTATAAACAGATATAGGATAAAATAAGTTAAAATACAAAAATAAAATAAAATCAGAAGTTAAAATGATATAAAACATCATAAGATAGAATAAAATAAAAATTAAAAAAATGATATAATAATATAAAATAAAATAAAATAAAATGCTGACCCCGCTGTCTTGCTGACTGCTCCCAGAGGATGCTGTGGTCTTCAGGAGACTCTTGTGAACTTTGAACTCCTTTGTTTTGGTGGTTGCTACAAACCCATCCTTCAGGGATATCATGTTAGGTGGAGCCTCTTTTCCCTCAAACCACTCATCAGCCTCAGCCGAGGGCTCTGGACCGATGGTGTCCGGGTATAGATCTTCCTGGAACAGGTCCGACTGCACAGGCAGAGGAGGAAAAAATTAATTCAAGAAATTTACATTATCACATTCATAGCACATAACAGTAATGTTTGTAATCTCACCTTGCGTGGCACTGTCATGACTATGGGTTCACATTTCCTCTCATGAAGTTTGTAAAATCTGAAAAAAGAAATATTTGTTCAGGTTTTAAGCCACTTTGTTGGCAGAGTTAATCAGATTTATATCAAACCATAGAAACATGGTAAACAATCTAAAGCTACACTATGCTTAATGTTTTAAAACTCTGATTACATGTAACCATTTAAATTTAGCTTTTTCTATAGAACGCAGTAGAAACGCGGCTGATACGAGCAGTAAGCAAAGATGGACAAATCCATCATTATCATCAATCCATATTAAATAACAGACACAGCTTTCTACAAACATGACTAATGCAAACCAGAGGAAGTTCTTAAAATCGATTACTGTAAAAATAAAAACATGGCTACCTGGCAATTTCACATTTATTGACCTCCAAGCCCCTCTTAGGCATGTATCCCATCCCCTTCTGGCTCTCCTTGCTGCTGTACATGGACAGGTAGTGAACATACGGAGCTTCGTCCGTCACTTCAAAGTAACGGATGCTGCTGTCTCCCTGTGATGAGCGAGCGCATTACAAACTATGACGTCTTGGTTTCCACCTGAGTGAGAATGACTCATTACTTCAACGTGGAAATCAAACCTTGCCACAGAGGTAGACGACGCTGGTGTCTGGGTCAAAAAATGGCAGGAGAACGCCACTGCTGGTGTCCAGCTCCTGCAGGGTCAGCGGCTCCCCAAAGTTCTCCTGCAAAATAACAATCACATGAAAATATGAATTTACTACAATTCAAAGTTTTATTATGTGTTAAACAACCAAACAAAGAGAAGTCCCATCAGATTAGAAGTGAGCCAAAGATTTTTTTGAACAGAGACTTATGTAACCATCCTTGGTGCTGTAATGTGGTCGTATTAAATTAAATATAAATAATATTTAATATAAATATTAAAGTTGACTACCTTCTTTGTAGCAAATAAATCAGCTGTCAAGATTTCTGAGCAATGTGTCATCCTAAAATCCTCAACTGAAAAAGTCAGATTTATATTTAGTGTTTTATTTAATTCATCTTCTTTAATTCATTTCATGACCTGCATTATATAGAAAAAATATTTTTTTACAGCTGTGACTCTATAGCCAAACTAATCCACGATGCTTATTTTATAAACATAACAGACAGTTTTCCAATAAGACAGATGGTCATAAGACCTGGTTTGGTTAAGTAAAGAAGGTTTTGGTGTGTGATAACAGGCTCTGAGAGGTTTTTGCACTCACCGGATCCCACAGCGCCACCTGCCTTTCACTCATGCGACTGAATCCGGTACTCAGGATCTTCCCGTCAGACACAAACACGGCCCTGACAGGTCTGGAGCCCTCATGAGGCTTCTCCCTCTCCTACAGGTGTGAGGTAGCACAGAGGAGACAGAAAAAAAGGGGGTTTATTGCCCATGGAGAGAGAACTGGAGTACACCTGTTGAAGCAGGCATTGCCCCACCCCACCTGAGGAAATGAAGGGGAGGCTGTTCTATACCCATCTTTACCACTAGATGTCAGTAATGCTTCTACACTGTTCCATTAAACGTCTGTCAGAGGGGACATGTGTCAAATATCAGTAAATATTACTTATTGAATATTACATTGCAGTCCTATAATATGAATGAAATAGTAATGCCCCTGTTTTATTATTTTATTTATTTATTATTTAATGCTATTTATTATTTAATGCTATTCAACATGTTCAAACAAATAAATAAATAAATGAAAATTATAAAAATAAAAAGAGAAGGATTATGTGTTTTGATTTGGAAAAAATACCATTTAAATCTGACATATTAGTTTGAGTTCAGTCGACATTAAATGATGATTTTAGTCAATTAATTCAGTATATTTTGTGAGGTGATGTGGATGAGCAGCATGAAGAGGACTGAGTCAATAAAAGGTTAAAAGTGGAATCTTACAGAGACAACGCTCCCCTTGCGCGGGTCCAGCACCCGCAGCTTCTTGTCTTTGCTGGAGGTGAGAATCCTGGAGCCGTCCCTGTTCCAGCAGGCGCTGTAGATGAGGTCAGTGTGCAGGGTGTCCATCCTGACCACCGCCTCGCCCCGAGCCACGTTCCACAGGATCACCACATTGTCACAGCCTGCGCGTCACAAGCAGAGACCAGTTGATTCAGCTGTTTGAGCTTCGGGGTCATTTTGCACATCATAGATTTCAGCTATTATAAACATCACAACAAAGATAGTTTCCATGGCTGCAAAGTGAAAAAGGAACAAACCATCATGTGCAGAGAGAGAACTTCTAAAAAAAGAAAAAAAAAGAAGTCTAGAGAGAGAACCTTGAACAGACTGTGTGATGGGTGGGTTACTTCTGCAATGTAGAAAGCTGCTGAGTGGAAATGTAACATGATGAAATAAACATAACATGGGTGGAGGAAATTAAATATTTCAACTGCGTTGTTGTAAAAATGAAGTTTCCTTTTATAATAACATGCATTTTATATGTAAATATGAACCCTTGGTCATCCTGCTCTAACATTTGGTAGAGCAATTTTTTCAGTGATTATCATGAATCTTGGTGAAGAACTGATTAAATAAACCTGCCTAGACCGTCTCTACTATTTGGTTTGGGTATTTTGCAGCAAAAGGACGTGTTTGTTATACCGTTACTGTTTCAAAATGTGACAATTTCTCTGCCATTACTTTATTTTTAACTTGTGTATCAACTATTTGCTAAAACAAAGCAGTGTTTCATATTTTACTTGTTCAAAAGAAAAGAGAAAATTAAAGAAGCATTTCTCTCTAGTTTTTTCTTAGTGTGAAAGTTAAAGGGTTAATCATTTTCTTTTTTAATCTCAACATGTTGCCCTTAAAACCTGTGAGCTGTAGAGTCATGCCGCTTCATGTCGGAGTCAAGACGGCGGGCGGAGGCAGTGAGAACTTCCTGTTCATGAGAGACGTGCGCTTCTTTCTACAAATCCCATGTGATGTAGATAACATTCACCCCTGCCTGCTTCCTGAATACATCATAATACATTTCTTCATAGAAATTCTTCGGGAAATCATGTGAACGCAGACGTCTGAAGGCAACACTGTTATGGTTAAATGTGATTTTTACCTGCGCTCATCAGCACATTGTGAGCAGTGGGGTGCCAGCTCAGGATGCCCACACGTTTGGAGTGGCCCTCCAGCTTCACAACGGGCTCTGTCAGAGATGTGGTCAAGCCGCCCTCAGGGATCTCCCAGATCTGTTTACCACAGACAACATGTTATTTACCCAAATTGTATTTCAGGTTAGGGTCAAACCACTGTGAGATTGCATCATTTTACCATGACACTGCAATCCTCAGAGCCGCTGGCGATGATGTTGTCGTTGTGAGGACAGAACTCAATGTCGAGGACCGGACCTGTGTGGCCGCATACGGTGGGATAAGACATGTCAATACGCCCCGTCTGCAGAGAAAACATTAAGGAGGTTAGAGTATGCAATTTAGATTTGTGGTTTTAAAAAAAGTAAATTACACGACATTACTGGGAAGAAGAAAGACGAGAGAAAAAACTTAGTTTGGATAGCATGCTAAGACTGCAGTCAGCTGATAGGAATTCCACGGCTTTTTCTTTGATTCCTCTAAATGTCTGGTAACCGGGTTAAAGAGGAGATCAGGGCCAGGAGGGTGAAACCTCTTTTTTTCTGTGTCTCAGTCTGGGAAAACAACCCACACGTGCAGCAATTACATCTTACACTAAAATGTTAAATGAACATTTGTCCAGCATAAAATATGACAAAATCTGGCTGCAGTTAAATAATGAAAACCAGAAAAACTCTCAACTGTGTTTGCTTTGATTCCACCGTGCTTTTTCCTGCTCCTTCCTTTGTCCTTTAACAATTCAAACCACAAAAGAGGTAAAATCATAAATAGTTTCAAGAGAGTTCATCTTCAAACGTTGTCCCCTAATGATATATTCACTTACATTATTGGCTAAGAATGACTGATTGAGTTTCCCAAAAAAGGGATTTAAGTACATTTAAACTTGAGATTTACTCATTATAAGCGTTTTGGAAAAAAGCGTCAAAGATAATTTCAATTTATAGCTTAAAGTAGAATATATCAAAGACTTTCCTAAACTATGTTTGAGACTTTGAAGTCTCCTTTTAAAAATGACTTTCTGTACATGCCAAGATATTTCTGACATATTCTGCTTTCACCAACTCTCCAACTAATGCTTTAACTTTTTAAGTTTTCATAAAATGCACTGAAGAAGTTGCAAAGCACCTAAGACGCTCCATAATTGACTGAAAAACAACTGAGCGGAGGCCACATCCTGTCTCTGCACTGAGCCGACAACAAACTCCTAATATGGTGAAAACTCAACAGCAGAGGCAAGTGACGTGTAGGACGACAGCATCAAACTTCCTTATTCAGTGAAATGTGTGATTCTTGTTGCGGAATTCAAATCTTTAAGCGTAAGCATGAAAAAAAACTTGCACCAGACTTGGCTGATATGTTTTAAATGGATATTTTGGGAAGTATAACTATGAGACTATAGCAGTTCAATATCATTAGCTCATTTTTTGTGACCCACCTTATTCAGAGGCAGCACCAAGAAGGCCCCTCCACCGCTGGCATCCACAATCATGGCCACGAATTTGGGATTAACGGAGCAGAAGTTGCTATCCCAGGTCATCTGGGAAATTCGGATGTCATCGTAGCATTGGTCAGCTTTCACAGCCTGGCCAAAAACGTGACGGAACTTACTGGTCCTCACAACCTTCCTGGACATGGTGAACTGAAGAGAAACAAACGCTTGTGTGAATATCAGGCAGCAGTTTATGTGTGCAAGAAGTCAGAGAAACAGATTCATTTAAAATGCACATCAAATGCTTTTTTTTGGAGACATACATCGTGATGTTTGTGAGCTTGTTCGTGCTCATGGGTTTTAATTTGAGACACAAAGCTAAAAACAGTAGGAAGACGGGAAAGCTAGAAAAGGGGAAGCAAAAGCTTTCACAACTGCTTCCTCTAGTTTGTCTGTGCCTGGCTTGTCTTCTCACTTGTATAATTGTGTGTGTTAAACACAAAACACACAAAACAACAGCTAAACAGCAACACAAAGACGTCTCTGCCATCTGTTTGAGCTTCATTTGCTTTTAGCCTAAAAAGGTAAAGAAGATGCCAAAGAGGCAGTTACACCACATCCCTTAGAGGGAGTAAGAAACCACAAGCCTTTCTCTTGTCTCATCTACAGACACACACTCTTGTCTTTGATTCTTCAACATGTATGCAATATTTAAAATATTTATCACAACAAAAAAGCTGTTAAATACATCCTTATTAAAGCAAGATTAAATCGAGATGCATCACATTTGTCTCAAAGCTCAAATTATCAAGCCGTTTGTTAAAATCAGCAGCAAAATCAGCAATTCCTGCTTCACTAAGCAAAATACTACTACTAACAAAGAAGAAGATACTTCATATGTTTTGTTTTACCTCCATTTGTAGACTTTACTTCCTGAAACCTGCAGCCGCGCCTCAGCTCAGACACAGAAGCATACTTTGCTGCATGTGCATCACAAGACCTCAGAGGCTGCCCTACACCTAATTTAATAAGCCTTTGTAGAGTGTGCTGTAATTTTATCAGCTGCCTAAATGCATGTCGATAATCCATTTCTAACACTGTGTCACTGTTGTGATAGAAAACATTGCAGAGTTCAAAGTAAGTCACATTTCCCTGGTGTCAAACAGAGACAAAGAATTACAAGCATGTGGAGGATTGGGAAAAAAGATATGTTGTTCATATCCATTACATTCTGTCAGCATATCATTGGTTATTAAAGATGTTTGGCAGGTGTGCACGGGCTGCCCATGCCGATGTTGCAATGCTTACCTGAGAGTCGTGCGGCCGCGGTTCAACTCAAGAGGTTTCAGCAGTGCACCGAACACCAGAGTAAGGACGTTGAAAAGACCGTATGTTAAAGTACATCACAAAATGACATGAAGGAAGTGAGAATTTCAAATGAAGGTGGAAGTGGGAGGTGTCTCCTGTGACATTTTTACATTGACAAACTGGAGAGGGCAACATGAGGGGAAACGCGGCGAGTTTCACAAGAGTCTGTCAGAAAATGAGATAAAGATGTCCGAATGATGCAGAGAGGAGATTACACTTCACCAGTGACATGCACTGACTAAAGATATGGTTTTAAATATCATGTGGCACGGCGTGCCTTAAATCAATGTGATGCACTGATTAAAATGCAAAAAGAGATGCAGTTTTATTGTAAAATCAGCTTTGATTCTGATTTTAGCCCTTAGGGAAAAAGATAAAACCTACTGAGACCACTTCAAATGGACTATTCTTTATCACATGTGCATTAAAGATTCATAAAGGCAAAAAAAGTAGTTAAATGAGGCAAGATGCAACACCATCCACTGTTTTTAACACCAGTCTCATACAGGAACACAATGGGTCATCGGTGGCACCGGTTGTAACAGGAACAACATCTGTGGTGCAGAGTAGCCTGCTTTGGCGGGTATTTGTCTGTTTGTGTGCGCATGGCATTTCCCGACCTCGTGTTGCAACCGTGCAAGTCACAGTCACAGAGCTACAGGGCTGTAGTCGGGAGGAAAACGCCAGATCCAACCCAAAGGACAACAGATGCAGAGGGCATCTGGTGTGCAAACATCTATTTCCAAATGAGTGAAGTGTTCACATATTCTTGAGGTTAAGGACGCAGGATTCTGATGGGTCATGTATAGAAAATGCTCCAAAGGTTGTTGATGCTTGTTTCAGGAGCAACCAGAGGGAGCCGTTACGTTGAATGATGATTTTCTGACTGTTGTTCCAGAGGTCACCCGAGCAGATGGCAGGTACCGCATGGCCAAAAAGGAAGCGGGGTCAGAAGTCACAGGAACAAAACTCAGATGTGGGAGGAAGTCGATGAGGATATTTGGTAGGTTTTACAGAAATTCTGGCAAATCATTCAGAAAGAGAAAACGAGGTTCCATCCAGGGCCTCGGTGGAGGACGGCTGACCTGAGAATGCTGAGGATACAGTCAAGGAACATTAGTGGCTCTTTTTAATCTGGAGGTTATTCAGGTGCATCCTACTCGGGGAGGAAACCTGAGCCAGGAGGAGCTGCAAATCGGCCTGAGATGGATGGATGGATGGACGGATGGATGGATGGATGGATGGATGGATGGATGGATGGATGGATGGATGGATGGATGGATGGATGGATGGATGGATGGATGGATGGATGGATGGATGGATGGATGGTAGGGCTGGGCAATAAATCGATTTTATCGATAAATCGAATTTGCTATTAATGAGGATTAAATTTTTTGAAAATCGAGATTTTCTTAGCCGGAAATATTTTGCCGACGTTGCCTTCCCTCACCTGTACAACTGTATGCGTGAAAGTTATATTTTCATTGTTT
>JAVQJG010008347.1:0-11332 GCA_036024015.1 Craterocephalus amniculus | reverse complement strand
GACTGGCGACCTGTCCAGGGTGTACCCCGCCTCTCGCCCCTTGACAGCTGGGATAGGCTCCAGCACACCCGCGACCCACTTGGATTAAGCGGTTCAGAAAATGGATGGATGGATGTTATGACTAATTGGGGATTGGTTAGGTCCATGCTGTGGATTGAATCTGGAGTTCACTGATCTCGGCCCTTTCAGTGCTTGTAGGCTAATCAGACCACAGCACACGGAGGAAGGAATCAGCTTTTTCTACCAATTACAAATGATCAAGGTGGTTTGATTATCTGCTGACATCATTTAGCTTTAGTCATTTTTACTTTTACTCGTTTAAAAGTCACAAAGCATCATTTTAAATGATGCTCCAGCCCTTCAGGTCTTTGTTTCTTTCTGGACTCACCCAGTTAAGTTTCTCTCAGACGAGACACATCAGCCTTCTCTTAATCTAATCAAACCAGATCGAACTTGGTTTGTGGAGTGTCCACAAAAGAATTCTTGTGAAAAAACCCCAATAGTGAAATTTCAGTCCAGAGTTACTGGAGAAATCCCACAACCTTTGTTCCCAGTAGTTTCATGTAGAAGCCATTTTAATTTTACCAAAGTGAAACCACATCAGTGCACCGAGGGAAGCCTACAAAGGTTTTCAAACTGAGTTTCATGGACGCTTTGAGTCCAAAAAGCTGATTCCCATCAAGTTGCATTATTCTGAAGGCTGACATCTCCGTGGTGGGAGGTGTCTAAAGCCTGCAGCTCTTAGCTGAACAACCTGCAACAGAGGAGGAATGTAAGAGTTTCGTTTTGGTGGATTTTTCCTTTTAATATTTCCGCAGTTCATCAAAAACAGCCGCTATAAGCGTTACTGATAGGAAAGTAAATTAAAGATGATTTTTAACATTTTTTTAGCAGTTTTCTTCTGTTTTTTAGAAGACATTTTAAAACATGAGTGCAGCAGCATGGATAAAATATTTATTTATTAATTTATGCTTAATATCCAGGAGGTTTTTTAAGCTTTTCTTAATTTATGTTAAAAAAAAATCTGTAGTGAAAAACATGGGGAAATAAGAAAAACAGCTTAAGTAAAAATAATATATAAACAAATGGAGCAAACTTGTTTTTCAAGTAAAAACCAATAGTTTTTTCTTGTTAATGATGTACTATTGAGAAATCTTTATCTAACCTGCAGTGGACGGCAGACTGTGGGTGTGCGAGCTAAAGCTTTAAAATAAATAACTGCCAGAGACGATGCATTTTCACCATCTAAACCTATCAATTTAATAGCAGTTGAAATCATTGCGGACCTTTACGCTGTATTAGCGCTTTGTGAGACACTGGTGGAGACTTTCTAAACTAAACAAAGTTTGTATGAGTTAGAAAACATGCTGCACAGATGTGTAAATGTCCATCTGAGCTCCCATGGAGGAGAACAGTTGTCAGGACAGTGGTTCCCAACCTGGGGTCCCCTAAAGAGCACAGGGGGTCCCAATAAATGGCTTTGACCATTCAGAGCCATTATGGATAAAAATGAAGAGGATGTCCACTCAAGATTTTCTAACCATCTGGACATTTCGTTTACATGGAGCTTTATGGGCCTGGAAACAAACTTTTTAAACCACATCCCAGAGTAAATAAATTGGGGGGTCATCAAATCTACGATATTTTAACACATGCATCCTTAGTCAAAAATAAAAAGGACTTTTAAAAAAATCACTTATAAGGACACAACTTGTGCGTTCAATCAATCCATTTCAATCATTGTACGGGGTTTAGGGAGCAGGTGGTGCGACGGCGATTTTCCCTTCAACACTTGATAAATGAAACGTGTTGGAGAAACACTGAGCAGATAATTTCTCCTTATTTTCTTTTAAAAAGTGCAGCAATATGTTGTTAATTTAACTTTGGCTTCATCGAAGGACAGAATCCAGAATTCATAGTGAGAATGAGAGCATGAAGGAAAATAGAAGGGCTGGGCTGATGTGCTACCATCCCCATTCCAGTTTTCTACGATTTTTTTGATTTAAAATTACAGTATGTGGAAAAATAACACAATCAGGAACCATATTCCTAAAAAACTAAACATCACATGAGAGTCAGAGTGATGCAGCAGGAATATGTGTGAACTAGCTGGAAATCTGGAGAAAACAGCAGCCGGATCATCATTCTGCTTTCAAAAAGATAAGTTCTAAAGAAAAGAATGCATTGTCCCTGATAAATAAACTTATTAATAAAAACATTCTTCAAACTGAGAACATTTCTATGCAGCTAATATCCCGGATAATGAAATTAAAACTACAGAAAAGCACAAAGAACAGAAACATCTCAAATAAGTGAGGTCACAGAAAAGCTAAAGAGCATGGAATCTAAAATGAAACGGAAGTGATCGGACAGAACCGATCTCTCGTCGATGGATGTGGATAGTTGCAACTCCCCTTTACGTCTGCAGGTTGACAGTCTTCGTAGATGGCAGCTTAACCCCTAAAACTCCACAAGATCTCTGAGCGTTTTCCCTGCTATCACCGTCAGGGTCTCAGGAGCACTAGTATGTAACTCTGTGATGGATATCTTACCCTTCAGGTGGTTTTTTCCAGACATTTCTATCCCATCCAGGGGGTTTCCATCCAGCCAAAACATGTAGAGTTTGCTAAATCCACCATGATGATCCGTGATAACACCATTATTTATCACATCTTCATCACTACCACTGCCTTATTGCTAAGAGAACTCAGAAATGGGGATGAAGCCACTTCCTGTCCCACTTTCCACCAATCAGAGAGTTTAAATTGAGGGTAATGTCCAATCAGGAGCAGCCAGAGATCAACCAGTGAGTAGAAAAATAATGATAAAATAATGAATAAAGCCAGGAATCTGAGCTGGTTTAGTGAGGATAGGAGGGAAATAGTAGCAGATATAACTGGAAATGAGGTAAAAGCTGAAATATGGAAATAGTTTCGGGTGTGTTGCAGTAATCGGTTTTTAATGAGATTTTCAGAGGTGTCCCACAGGGATCTGTACTCGCCCCACTCCTTTTCTTCTAATTTAATTATGTATTACTGATGATGTCATGTAACTATCTTTTCTCCTGAAAGCCGAGACTTGATAAAATGATGTTGGGACGAGAAAGCTCTTGGTCTCTTTTATTCTTCATGTTATTTTTACAAAGTTCTGTTAGTAATTAATCCAGTTTTCTTCTTCCGGTCGGCCTTTATGCTGCTATATCTGCCAATACCTTCATTTTACAACATTTTACCTTCATAGTCTGACAGAAAACAGAGAACAGATGTGGACTGGGATTAAAAGGTTTCAGCTTCTACATGTATTTTTGCATTTTATAAACAGGTGGATCAAAAATGGATAGAAATGACTTGTGGAGTTTTAAGGGTTAAAATGAGCGAGTGCAGCAGCATTTGGCTGAGATGCACGTATACAGGCGTGCACGGCTTTTGTGTTTGTTGTATGTGTGTTTGTGTGGGTGTTGGATGGACACGGCTCAGTGCACACATCTGCTGCAGCTGGCCACCAGGACGAAGAGCGAGGAGGATGATCAGGCTATTAGGGGCGCGAGCTGCCGCAGGAGCCCCGGCTGAACACAGCAGCTGGTGCCACAAACCGAAGCAGTCTAGCACACATAATTCAATCTTCCTCTTTCCTCTCCATCATCTTCCTCGCCAACCCTCCTGCAACTTTCCCACTGCATTGTTTGTAAGAGTTGTCATACATGTTAGGAGGCGTGGCGGCCTCATGGAAGCTGCTCTTCCTTGGCAGGGCTGGCTGTGCGAGCTGCTCCGGTGGAAGGAGAACCCTAGCCCGGAGAACCGGACCCTGTGGGACAACCTGTGCACCATCCGGAGGTTCCTGGCGCTGCCGCAGGCCGACAGAGACCTTTCGTACGAGGAGGAGTCGCGCCACCATCACAGCGAGAGGATGCACACCGTCCTCCACCTGCCGCAGGACACGCAGGTAAGAGCCGGCACAGGTGTGACACTGCCACAAAGACTTCCTTGCCACTTTTAAAACATCCTGAATCCCTGAGGAAAAGTCTGCGTCCACCTCATAAACTATAAAATAAGTGGAGGAACATTAAAACCAGGTGAGCTGCAGGTTTCTAATGAGCTGAAATGAAGCTCAGTGGGAGGTTCAACAGCCTCGCAACTCCTGAAATACAAAAATCGGCCAACCAGGCGTTAACACTTTGGCCGATAACCGATATTTACCATTATAATTTAATACAGGGGTGTCAAACTCATTTAGTCCAGGGGCCACATTCGGCACAGTTAGATCTGAAGTGGGCAGGACCGGTAAATTAACAACATAAGAATCTCAAAATAATGAAAACTACACATTTTTCCCTTTTATTTTGTGTGTAAAGAAGTACAAATCACCTTTTTCAGTGGTCTAAAATAAAAAAAAACACTATGAGCAAGACGAATTTTCTTCAATATTATGCCTCAGTAACACATTTAATTCTTTTGAATATTTGTGTTTAATATATTTTGTAAAGATGATTAAAATAACATTTGTTAATACTTAAACAAATACATATTAGCATATATTTAGTAATTTTTTAAAAGTTTTACATTTTTCATTAACACAATTTACTTGAGATAAAACCTATTTTATAGTATTTTGTACTAAATTTTCTTCTACTTTATTCTAAATATTTGCTTAATCGTGAAAGTATTACAGCAAACTGATCACAATAATCAATAACAAATCATTTAATAACAGGTATCTGGAACCAAAAAAAATCCAGTATTTCACATTTTGATTCGATAAACTTTGACTAAATTCATCCCAGCCAGATTGGACCCATTGGCGGGCCGGTTTTGGGCCCCGGGCCATATTTTTGACATCCCTGATTTAATATTTTTCAAATAGTATTTAAGATAACAAATCTGTATAAAATGAAAACTAACTTTAGCAGCATTAGCTCCCTGACATAATTTGTGAACCTCTGGAGATGATATTCTAAAATGGTGGTTTTTAATGATTTTACGCAGACTCCTCCTGGCATTACTTTGAAGTTGCAGGTATTACATACTGCTTTTTTACTATCTTCTTTCAACACCATGAAATTGCTTCTCCTCCACAGTTGAACACCCATAATGCTCCTTGCCATCACATGTCCAAACATATCTGCATGGCCAACCACTTTCCCACATGCAAATTGCTAGAAATAAATATCTGTTGTTGATGTCAGCCCATTTTTACTCAGGATATCTGGCACATGTCAATCAAAAGGACACGCCCCTAATTATGAAGAATTTTAGGATTCAATAACATCTAAAAGAATGAGTTTGAATGTTTTCCCTCCCTCCACAGTCGCTTTTAAAGCTAAAATGGTTTATTGAACCAGGCTATAAACATATTTCATTCTGCTGTTAAGTTGCTCTTTTTAACATGGGAGTCTATGGGGATTGGCTCTGTTTTTTGGGACTTCCGTATAGTAGGGGTGTAACGATTAATCGATGCATTAATAAATCGATTTTTTATTCCTATGATTCAACAGATCGATATGTGCTTGGCAAGATTGTAGTAAAATCTATATTTACCCATCTAGAATCGTTATGAAAGGTATTGAATCAATTCGAATCGATATTGAGAAATACTTTGGATCGAAGCACGGAAGATTTTATTTTTGCACTTTTTTTTTGTTGAAAAAATAGTGGAAGTAGCAGGTTATTAAAATATAGTTTGCACTAACTGTACCTTCATTTAAAAAAACTGTATAAATATGTAAAATAATGCCACAAAAGGTTTAACCCCTGGTGATTCAACTTGGATAGGTGAACTTTTGTTTTGTTTATACCCATATTTAAATTTTTACTTGATTCCCTTGAAAGAAACTAAGATTCTTCTTACTGAGAAACCTCCTGCACTCTCCAGCATCCAGGTATTTATGACAATCACACTGGTTCAATTTTTGACGATAGTTGTTGATTGATATACTGAATCGATCTCAAGTCACTGAATTGTTTCGGATTGAATCGTTCTAAATGAACTAGTATCGTTCATGAATCGTATCGTAACCACAAACCCTGATATGAAATGAATCGAATCGTTGTTAAAATGAATCGTTACACCCCTACCGTATAGGCTTCATGTTTCTGAGCTGGAGGTTGCCGCCACATCTGTCGATATGATTGCTGGGATGGATTTCCTCACAGCGGCGTTTGATCTCTTTGTGTGTGCACATGTGTTTGTGCCCCTCAGGAACGCCGAGTAAACAGTGTTGCTGGGTGGTGTGGCATCGGAGGAAATGCCCCATTAGTTTCTCAGAAGGGTGGCGGTGGGGGATCGATGCAGGAAGCAGGGGTGCCGCTTTCACCCTCCCACTGATGCGCTCTGTCTCCGTCTTCACCCTGATGTCTCTGATATCTAACCCAGGATGGACATGAGGATTGAGAATTTAGAAATAAAAAACTAAATCTTTGTTTGGTTAAAAAAGGAGGCTAAACGTTGAGGTGGAAGCTCGTCCATGGGATTAATTTTTATCTCCGTTCAAGCACCTGTCATATTTACAAAACAATGAAAACAGTGATTGAAAAGCTCACAACCAGAAGTTGGAAAGTCCCATTTCCGATTGTTCCTGAATGCAGCATCAGTGAGTTCAAGTTAAGCGCCAGAAAAAAATAAATAATTAAAAAACAGACTGACTGAAATAGACTTCATATATTAGATGTATTTACAGTTCCATCCAGTTCTATCCGGATTCATATGGTCTGAATCAAAATTAGGCAAACATCCAAACTTCCCGTTTCTTTTACCTCCTGAATCGTTCTTTTCTCGTTCGGAGGTTCCAGGTTTTTTTTTTGGGCCCCCTCCACAGACCCAACGGTGAAGCACTTGTGATTTATTAATGGAGGAAATGAGGTGTGTGAGTTTGTGTTGCCCTGCATGTCGAGGGTCTATAAGTCTGCAGGTGCCATGTGTGTGTGTCAGTGTGTGTGTCGTGTGAATGGCGTGGCCCCGGCGCAGTTAAGTGCGTCCCACAGCTAATTTGGCAGAGTCCGCCCTTATAAATTATTTCTTTATTGTTTTTGCTAAATTGATTTCTGCAGCAAGTCGACGGGTGTTTTTATGTGTGTGTGTGTGTTTTTGTGTGTGTGATGGCTCGCCGTAGCCGAGACCCCAGGGGTAGTGGACTAGAACAAGAAGTAACAGCTCCTCCACCTTCTTTGTGCCTTAGTTTGACCTGAAGGTGCTTTAAAAGCTGCTTATTCACCGATAAAATAAAGAAAACAAACGAAAATTTATCAGCTCTGCCTGTTCAGCTACAGGGCTACATAGATATCTAATCGACCAATCACACGGCAGTAACTTGTACTCATGTACAAACTGAGCTGGATATCTGGCACCTGTCAATCAAAAGGACACGCCCCTAATTATGAAGAATTTTAGGATTAAATAAGCTAAAATGGTTTATTGAACCAGGCTGTAAACATGTTTAATCCTGCTGTAAAGTTGCTCTTTTTAACATGAGAGTCTATGGGGATTTGCTCTGTTTTGCAGTGACACCTAGTGGATGAGGAGGGAACTGAAGTTTATGGCACTTCTGCATGAGCTTCATGTTTCTAAGCCAGAGGTTGCAGCTTTGTTTTATCCCTCTCTGAGCCCAGTGGAGCATCTTCTGATGCTGCTTCCAGCAGGATGATGCTCCATGTCACACAGCTCACATCCATGATTCACAGGACTCCAACGGCTCCACAGCCACCACATCTCAGTCCATGATTCCACCTTTGGGATGTGGTGGAACGGGAGATTCTCAGCATGAATATAATGCTGTCATGTGCTCAGTATGGAGCAGAACCTCTGAGGAAGGTTTCCATCACCTTGTTGGATCTATAACTACAAATTAAAGCAGGTCTAAAAGAAAAAAGGGTACTAGAAACTTTGCACTAGAAAGTGGATATAACTGCATAAAAGATCAAATAAGAAAATAAGACTAGTTATATAGGTAAAACGATTTTAAGAGACTTGAAATAAGTCTATGATTAGGGAGATTGTTCCGCTTGAAAACTCATTATTTTTTATTTAATAATATTAGCAAACAGTCCTTTTTTGATCATCTTTGATTAAAAAAACATTGATGGAAACTAAAATGATTCCATTTATAGTTAAACTCTGTGCTTCATTTGACTTTGTTTTAATTTAATACCTGCTCTTCTATTGTGAAAATATATGCAACTAAACCTACAGCCATAAGGGCTTAAAAAAGCTGACTTAATAATCCCTAATTGATTGTAATCAGGGGCATATGTTGAGTTAAATATGATACTGATTTTAGGAACTATCACCCAGGCGTAATCATGGACCCGGAGGAGTTGTGATTTTGATTTCTGAAAGGTGGCAACCCGAGGAGACGGTGTCGCCTCGCGGCCCGCAGCCTTTCTATACGCTGACCTGAACTATGACCACAATGCACAGTTTTTATTTCTGCCCGTAAATCTCTGATCATTTAACATGACAGATGATTAACAAAGCTATTAAAACGTCTGCTTTACAGGACCCCTCATTACAGTTTATTGTGGGGCGGCTGCTCAGCGGGCTGGGTGGACTTTAACTGGGTGGAGGCTGTCAATGAAATCTTCTTCCTAATTGTAGATAAGATAGTTTGATTATGTTTCCTGAAATCGGCAGAAATTTTATGTCTTTTTGTACTGGGAGAGTATTGTAAAAGGGAAGGGTTCGGATGATTCAGACACAAGTCAATTTTTTTCTTTTTTTAATAAGCAGATCTGATAAGATTTGTTGTTTTGTAACGTCATCCTGAAGCACCAGTTGTAAAAATTAAGAGGAAAGGATTAAGAGGATAGCAGCATAAAGACCGACCAGAAGAAGAAAAGTTTGAAATAATTGAGCTTTTTCTCATGCCAGCATCATTCTGTCAACTCTTACAAACTATTAATTCCTCATTTCCAGTTATTTCTGCTCCTATCTCCCTCCTATCCTCACTAAAGCAGCTCCAGCTCAGCTTCTCGGCTTTATTCCACAAAGGATAATTATTTTTATTCTAGAACTTTCTGCTAACTTGTTAATTTGATAATGTAATAAATAATGGTGTTATCATGGATCATCATGGTGGATTTACCAGATGGAGGCACTGAATAAAAACTACAAGTTGTGGCTGAATGGAAACCTGCTGGATGTGACAGAAAAGTCTGGAAAACTTCCCTAGACCACCTGAAGGATCAGCTGTCCATCAGGATTCGCCCCACAGAGTTACGCGCTGCTGTTCCTGAGATATGTTCATGATATAAGCGATAACGCTCAGAGCAGCTGTGATCTAGTGGAGATTTAAGGGTTAATATTTCCTCACAGCTTCATTCAGATAAACTTCAAACATTGCTAACAAGAGTCAACAGTCCACTAAGTTCAATATAACAAGTTCAATATAACACCAGGAATAAATAAATAAAAATCAGAATAAAATACAAAAATAAAATACAATTAAATATTAAATTATTACCAATAAGATGAAGTTGAAGATTTTGTCATTCACACGAGAAGATAAACAGAATGAAGCACTCTGGTTTTGATGCCTTGAAAAGTTAAAGGGACACTAACTTTGGGCCAAAACATCCGCCTAACGAGTAACAATGGATGATTTCTGGGGTCAATATGCAACGTTTGATGAGTGTTAGCGCTCCGAAGCGGCTGAAAGCTTCAGACCAAAGCTAACGTGTTGAAGCTAATCGATTCTGTATCGATCTTAATTCACATTCAGTCCCCTTTTAGTAGCAAATCCTGCTGATTAACTTCATATTTCTACAAACCAGAAAAATCTCTGAGAAACTGTTTCATTATTTGAAAGAAAACTGATTATTTTTACGAAAAAGTGGTTTAAATTTAGCTAATCTTGCAGAGTTTAACATGTCTTTGTCACTAAGAAGTAGCAAATGTTTTTGAAGTCTTTAACATAAAAATCAATTATTGGAAATTTTGAAACTATTCAGGATCTCGATTCTGATGAAAAACGATTTTTTGTGGCAGAAAAAAAAATCAGTACTTAGATCTGCAGCCTCTTTTCAAACTTCATCGCTGTGTATCTCTCATCAGGCAACAATATCAAGGAGCTGACTCCTTTTGACCCTTAGAGGAAAAAACTGTTTACCTTAATGCTGCATTTAAACGTTTAATAGCCGGTTGTATAAACAGTTTTCCTCCTGCTGGCTGTCAGCAGCTTAGGGGACATTTTAACTGTTTATGGATGCAATATTTTCCCTCTTTAAATGAACTTATAATGGCTGTTTCAGCCATTTATAAACTGTAAATGACATGTTTGCACTTTTCCCAAGAAAAAAGTCATTTTTAAAACTTCCACGTTAAATTATTCAAAGCACATCAAAAGAAAAAGATTTTTCAGGGAGGAAAAAAAACCTGTTTTAAGTTTGGAGAGGGAGCATTAAAGCTGTTGTTCTGGGAGGAAGTGGCCGCCTCCGTCTGTTTTGTCCCGGTGGCCTCTCCTTCTCTGCTGCAGGGCGGAGGGCTGGGCTTTCTGGTCAACCACAATTAACTTAATTGTTTAATTGCAGATAAATGGAATGAATACCACACACAGTGTGAACGAAAAAAAGATGCAGCAACGCGAGCGTGTGTGTCTGCAGCTTTTCATCAAAGAGACGTTATTTTACTAAAATAAATAATGTGCTGTGACTCATCTGCTCCGAGAGGCTGGATCCAGTCCTCCTTAATGTCAACCGCACACTTCTTTACAAAAAAAAGAGACAAAATAAGACGGAGAGAGACGAACCAAACCTCTTTCAGAACGGAAATATGCTGCTTTAGACAAAGACAGATGCAGGAAAGAGATCAGCTGTTTAAAAGCAACGATGACTTCTCCCTGCAGGACATTCCACAGGCTGGAGTGCAAAAATCTGGATTTAGTCCAATCTTATTCAAAGGCTATAGCTACATCATCTTCTTTTAATCAGGAATTAATTATACTTAATTAAATAATGCAGATTTAAAACATTCTTCGTCAGGTTTACACAGAAAACATGTCATCAGCCAGTCTGTCATGGCGAAAGGAACAGCGAACAAACACGCTTAGATCCACTGGAGTTAGCCTAAAGCAGGATGGAGGTTTACATGATAGAGGAATTATTTCATCTTGAATTAAACGTAGAATAAAACAGCTGCTTCTTTCAGGATTAAGTTTTAAGTTTCAAGAATAAAGCGTTTACGTGTTCATTTAAATCTATGTAAAGCAGAATCAAGCGTTTACGTGTTCATTTTAATCTATTTAAAGCAGAATCAAGCGTTTACGTGTTCATTTTTTATCTATTTAAAGCAGAATTAAGCGTTTATGCGGTCATTTTTTATCTATTTAAAGCAGAATCAAGCGTTT
>JAVQJG010008338.1:0-17068 GCA_036024015.1 Craterocephalus amniculus | reverse complement strand
ATCTCTGTACTCTGTGAATGTGTGCGTACTTGTTTTTCCTACATTATGGGGACCAGCAGATAACCACACACCTACTTACAGGGACCTCCCTAAACATGGGGACACCCATTTTGTCCTCGCAGGTTAAAAGTGATGTTTGGATCTTAAGGCTTAGTTTTAGGGCCTGGGTTAGACTTGGTTAATGGTTGGGTTTAGATTAAAGTTTAAAGATGTGTTTGCACATACTCCTGGAGCTACTTGCAGATGGACTCTCCCATACTGACTGCTAAGCACTGCTTTGTGCCTTTCATCCTTTTAATGAAAGCAACAGTTCTACATATCAGAAAACACTCACACTGTTCGATACCTTCAAGTTCTCTTGTAATTTCATAAGTAGCAGCTGATAAGGGACATCTAAGTCAATATGAGTCTAGTTGTTTTATTGCTGCTAAAATGCTACTAGACTTCCTGTTACCACGCTGCCTGCTACCAATGTCTCTAATCAGGTTAGTTTGCAACTGTAGGCTTGAGGGTTCTGCAACCTGATTTTTATAATGCGGCCCCTAAATCAAACAAAAAGGAAAACAAGTCAAAGAAACAATGTAAGGTAAAAGAAAGCAGTTATTTCACAAACAAGAAGTTAATTTTTGTCTTCTACATGGTTAGATGTTTATAGACCATTTAACCTCCTGTGCAAATACTGAGATCCTATCTCTACACACAGACATATTTCCAGAACTGTTTGGACTTGCAAGAAAATCTATATGACTCTAGAAAAGACAGGAAAAAAGATTTTAATTGTTCTGGTCCAACCAAGCGTTGGGGTTATTTAAGGTAATTCATACATTCACTCAATGGTTGGATGGGTAAACTGTGTCAGCTTATGTCACTTGATGACTTTCCAGACTGTGACTCTGATCAAATGCTTTCATTTTGCAAAGTCAACGGATAAAATCCCCACTCGGGTAGTTAAGGACATCAACTTATCAACCTCCAAACAATATCAGTTTATATCATGTGTTTGTTGTATGGAGCTGGTGTGACCAGAGTGATGAATACACACTCACAGATAAGGTGTTAAAACCTTGTTCAGAAAATGCAATCGAAATAAAACTAGTTGGTTTCATGGTTTCAGTCACCACATACATGATACGCTATCTCTAGCACGTCTCGCTATGTGAAATCTTATTCCTTATCTGAGCTGAGCCTGCGTGAAGCTTCCTGCAGGCGTCATCGGTCTGCTGGTTGTAGAGCAAGTTGAACAGGATTGAGGCCACCGGCCTCTCTCAGGGCTCATTGCTCAGATCCTGCTAGTCATCACTAGAGGGCAGCCACCGGTCACAGCTGAGCAGAGCCCACCGGTAAAACAAATGTCTTCTGAAACGAGGGGAGAAGTTTCCTTTAATCACCTTTAGTGTTGCTGCTGCAGAGCTTTCATCACCTGAAGTGGTTTCTGTCCAGTCATCATGCTCGCCCTCCTCCACCTCCTCTTTTCTCTCGTATTGATTTCTCGTTGTCCCTGCAGAGCTGTACAGCATCTGTCTCTCCCGGGCTAAAGAGAAGTGGAACAACTCAGCAGCCCCCAGCACAGACACTGAACCTGAAGGTAAAGCTAAACACAAACTCTGCCTTTCACCTTTAACTCCTGCTTCCTCTCCCTGCCTGGTTTTCTGTCTAACATGACGCCGCGACTTCCAGATGTTATAGATTCTTCTGACCGGGAGTCGAGCCTTGAGCTGATCAAGCTGGACATCTCCAGGACTTTCCCACAACTGTGCATCTTCCAGAAGGTCAGTGAGACGCCTGATTTGTAAATTTATGATTCTAATTAAGGAAAAGGTCATATTGTGCAGCACAGGAGCAAAGCTGATTTCATTCATTGGCTTAATTTGTTACTCTGTTTATCGGCAGGGCGGGCCGTACCACGACGTGCTGCACAGCATACTGGGAGCTTACACTTGTTACCGGCCGGATGTTGGCTACGTAAGTCGCTCTGCAAACACCATATAATGCCATCTTATGATGCAAGCATGATAAACATTATTATTTGTTATTTACAGAAAGAAAATTAAGCATTTACTTTCAGATATATTGATTTTCTTCTTTGTTGAACATAATAAACAAAACTCATTTCTACATATTTACACATAAAGCTCAGTCTAGTTAAACTGGTGCTAAAATTATTTACCTACAAACACAGATTCATCTAGAACAACAAAAAAGGAAACTTCTTTCCTTATATTGAGGTTAATAGGTATTTGTAACACCTGTCATCAGACAAAGGGTTGCAGATGAAATATTCAATAAACCTGCCTGAATTGATATAATTTTTATTTTCACCAGCGCCAAATATCAAATTTAAACATGTCGGGGCTGCTTGTTGTTTCCAGCTGAGTAAAATCAATCTTTGTGTAAATGTGCTGACGAACGAAACCATACTTCACTCAATCATTCCTGGAACTGCCACCAATGGATCTACATTAACCTTTTATGACCTTTTATGTAGCAGCTTTTAAATGCCTGTAGAACTGTAACCACATAATATAAAGACACAATTATTTATGTGTAGAAAACCGGAGTTATACTTTTATGTCACTCTTTCAACATGTCCCAGAGCGTCGTTTTCCTTCCCTAACTGGTCCTCAGTAATTCTATTAGAAGTGCTCACTATAATCTATTCTATGTTGGAAAAAACATCAGTAAGTTGTTTTTAATGTGTGTGTCACAATGTTAAGAACAAAGTTAGAGTAAGTTCGATCTGTTTTGAAAGAATTTTGTCAAACTTTAGAATTTGAAAGGATTCAGCTTTGATATCTCTATTTAGAAATGTATGTCTGAATTAATCAGTTTCATTGTTGTTTACTACACTTTTTTTGGGAATTCATTTAGTTTGTATGGACTTATACATGCGTAATATTCATATATAAAATAAAAAGGGTGTTCAGCATATTAAGAAGCTCCCAAAACGGCAGAACTAATATTTCCTCTTGCAGACTTGTTTTGTGGAAGTTGTTAAAGAGGGAGAAAGGTTTTGTTTTAGTCACCAGGTAGCTTCAGGCGACTCCAGAGTATCTGTCCCAGTGATGCGGGACCGAGTCCACATCTGTCAGTGTGTGGGAAAATAATCTGATGACTCACGGAGAACATTTCCATCAGTCAGTACACTTATTGAGATTTTTAACCTTAATCAGACCAACGGTGTAAACCTGCCGTCATGTGGAGGTAAACCTGAAATATTACCTGCCTTCTGTGGGATTAATATTTGCATGATGGTTAGAAATGTCAAAGCTCAGCCTCCCGTGTAACACGTCTGTTGTCTATAATTATCTGAATAAGTCAATTTGTCTGTGTGGGAGGGAAGAGGGGATTCATTTTTAATGTGAGACTGCAATATTTTACATCTGAGAGTCACAGCTTGTCCTGATGATCATCCAACTCCCACAGCTGTGATGTTATAAGTTAGAAATCAACTCAGACTTTTTAATAGAAGAGTCGCGTGTTTGGTTTAACGTGGAGATTCTCGGAGGTAAAAAACACAAAGCTGGACTTCTACTTGTGTCTTAATTAAACAGTGATATGTTGATGATTATTAAGAGTTTTAAATCCATTTTTAGGGTTTTTACTCTTAAATCAGCTTTATTCATTTTCAGATTAAATTCCAAATAAATCACTGTTATTTTAATTAGTTTTATATTCATAATCTTCCCATCAAGCCTCATTTGTCTCCACTACGTATCCAATTCTGAAGGAAAGAAAAAGAAAACCAAATATTTCCTTCCATCCAGCATTTTTTCTGGTCATGCCGACTTGCGAACTTCGAGCCTTTTTTTCTAACTGGTTGCTGTTCTCAGACTTTCACTCTGACATTTTCAGGGTTTATCTTTGAGTAACTTAACCCCGCAGACTGAAACCTGTTCTTAAAGCACGACTTTCCACAGACCCGGTGAGCTGTGTTGAGAAGCGGCTGCTGCTTTTTACGTTGTTACTTTAACGTTGCATCAGGTTGAAGTTGTTCTGCAGGCTTAAACCCTGCATCTTTGGCTGCGTTTGTGCTCCTCACCGCAGCCCCACGCTGCTGGCTGAGCCAGGGTGGAAATGACTCTGACTTCCTGCAGTGACCCCCAACCCATCAGTGCACGCTCGCACATGTGCAGTCGCCTCTGCCTGCAGCTTCTCTGCATCGGTTTCTTTCCAGCTTTGAACCTTTTACCATTACTTATTGGAAACACGACTCGTCTCTAGGAACTATAAGCTGGCTGAAACTTTCTCACTTTCACACACGAAAGCCACCGCAACTCTTTTTCTATACATAGACACACTAACTAACTAACTAACTAACTATGTTGTGTAGTAGAGATGATTGTGTATGTGTGTGTGTGTGTTCAGGTGCAGGGAATGTCGTTCATCGCAGCCGTGCTGATCCTGAACCTGGACACGGCCGACGCCTTCATAGCTTTTGCCAACCTGCTCAACAAGCCCTGTCAGATGGCCTTCTTCAGAGTCGACCACAGCCTTGTCAGTACACACACAACACGCGCACACACAGAAAAAACCACACGCATTACCTGTTTCATCTGCATCGTTTCTTTTAATAAGACATTTTCTGAGTCAGCAGGAAACATTAACACATAAAACTCTCTGTCTCTGAGGTCTCGCTTATATTGTCCACGTTGTCCCAGGAGGTGCAGTGTGCAGCTCTGTCACGGATAGTTTACCGATTAGGTGACCTACAGAGGTTTTCCAGATGTTTCTATCTCATCCCAGCAGGTTTACAATCCAGCCACAACATGCAGCGTTTAGTCACAAACTCATTGGTAAATCAACCACGAAGATATTACGATTATTTATTATCTTTATTTTGACCATCAGTTATGATGATGTCACTTCTAATTAAACTTTCCACCAATCAGAGAGCTTGAACTGTTAAGTCCAATCAGAAGCAGCCAAAGATCAACAAGTGAGCAGAAAGTTGTGTGTCTGAAGAGAAGGTAAATGATGCTGGAATGAAGCCAGGAAGATGTTTTTTATCCATGACGGCACATAAATGTGAGGATAGTTGTTGAATCGTAGCTTAAGTTGGTCCCTGTTGATCTCTGTGTTATTTATTAGTAAACTCAGTTTTCTTGTTCTGTGTTTTATCTATTGAAACATTCATTTAATTCTAGCGTCATAATCTGAGGTTTTGTTATTTATATGTCAAACTTTCTGATGATAAAACAAAAGAGAAGCTTTTTGAAGAAATAAGTAATCAATTTAAGCTTTTAATGAGAGGAAAACCATCAGTTCAGTTTGCTGATACGTCGATCTTCTCCATGACAGCGTGGGAAAGTTCGGAAGTTTCTCACTTCCTCATGTGTGGATGAAGCAGTTGGGAATAATCCTGCTTCACGTTCAGCCGCCTTATAGCACAAAGCTCTGTGTGTTTGGTGTAAACAAGCTGTTTAGCTCTCTGCAGGTGATGGTAAAGGTCGTCAGGACGTCCTGGTGAACAAAGCGGAAACATCAGCAAGTTTAAATTAGCTCAGCTCGCATGGTGTTGCCTAGCAACTGTGATGTAAGAGAGAGGCAAACGGAGCAGCTCAGACAAGCGATCATTTCCCGCTCTGACAGGATTTTAATCATAACAAAGTTTCACTTGCTCATCTATCAAAACAATCAGCTCGCCCTCCATGGTTTTACTTCAAAATAACCTCGGTCAGATTCACAAATGAAACGATTATAAACCACAAACGACACAAAGGTAACCCATTCAGCACACTCTGGTTTACAACTCGCTGCGTTAATGCGACGCTTAACTGAGGCATGTCAGGTTGACATGTTACCGCTTTACACCATTAATTATTAATAAATGTCTTAGTTACAGAAAATATTACATAACCTGAGTTTCAGAGCCCATCATCATCATCATCTAAAACCCAGAAACATTCAGGCTGAGTCATATTTCAGATGTAAGATGCTGCATTTAGACGTGTGTGATTGTATTATTATTGTTCAGACTTCCTCCAACACAGTCATGTGATATAATGTCCCATCATGCTCTCTGCTGCCGATGGACTGTCGTTTATCTGCACGGCCTCGGTAACGGTCTGCTTTCTCGTCTTTCCACAGATGTTGACGTACTTTGCAGCATTTGAAGTGTTCTTTGAAGAAAACCTACCAAAGCTCTTTGCACATTTCAAGAGAAACAACCTGACCCCTGATATTTATTTAATCGACTGGTGAGTCCGTCTGTTTTTAACTGTTTCCCGCCGTACTTTCTGCATTACGTAACTATAAAACCTGATGAATTTGTTGCTGTTATGTGATCGGACTCTCTGGAAAATGGAGATGCTGACCGCCTGCATGCAGGTCGCTCTGTTCGCTTCATGCTGTTGTAAAGCAGGGCTCATGACACCTGTGTCGTATTCTCTGTGTTAAGTGTGTTTCTGAGAAAACAGGAAGGCCAGATGTGCAACCGGGTCTGTGGGCTCGATAGAAATAGCAGAAATTTCTGCTTCTAAGAACTCCTGTGTAACACATCTAGATATTTTTACACTAACACCCACTTTATTGGTCCACCTCGCTAGTAGCCAGTCACACCTTTCTCCCTTCAGAGCTGCTTTAACACTGGTGTCATCGATCAAACAAGGTGATGGAAACACTAAATACATCCAGTTTCTGTCGTCTGATTGCATGTAGAGTCATTTAACCCTCATTCAGGTTTAAAGATCAGTTATTTTTAGCACTGCTTGGATGTTCACATCTGATGATCCTCTATTGGAGCACAGAGTATCTACAGAGCAGGATACCTTAACCACCAAATCAGATTCATCAAATGGACACGAACACGAGTCAAAGAGACAAACTTTTCCTCCTGCAATCTGTTAAGTTTGAGACGTCGGTTTCAGTGTGTCTGCTGTTTGTTTCTACTACCTCTGAGCTGAAGGAAACAAAAAAACAGCAGCATTAAACTAATCAAAGCCAGAATAGAACGTACAGATTATTTCACCCAACCAGGCAGATGAGATGTAAAACGATGGATGCCCAACGATGGACCCAACCAAAGTCTGTGTGCTCTAAAGATTTATATCAGTTTAAGTATGAAGAACCCTGATTGCTACACAGTGATAATTAGTCCATGTATGCGCTGATGGATGCATTTAATGCCCACTAAGATCCACAAGATGCTCCAACTGGAGGACATAAAGTTCATAGAAACTTACATATGTAGGAGATCGAATCGCCTCCTCATGGTTAGTGGACAAATGTTTTAAATATCTGTAATGATTTTTATGAAAATCTTGATAAAGAGCCAGTGATGGGAGTTGAAATGTGCTGTACAAACAGTACTTTACATGAACCATTGAAAGTGTTACAGATGATGTCAAAAAAAGCTTAAAAAGTAGTAAAAGGCAGCAACAAATGGTGAAAATCACAAATTGAATTGATTAAAAACAAGAGAAGTTGAAAGTTACCATTCAGACTTCATGCACAGGTACATGAGGACAAATGTTTCCAATCAGGATTTAATAATGTCTAAATTTGATGAAGGCTTAACCTTCCTCCTCCTCCTCGTCCAGGATCTTCACCCTGTACAGCAAGTCTCTGCCTCTGGACCTGGCCTGTCGGGTCTGGGACGTGTTCTGCAGGGACGGCGAGGAGTTCCTGTTCCGCACGGCGCTGGGTCTGCTGCGTCTCTACCAGGACGTCCTGACCTGCATGGACTTCATCCACATGGCTCAGTTCCTCACCCGCCTGCCCGACCTCATCCCCGCCGAGCAGCTCTTCCAGCACATCGCCGCAGTGCACATGAACAGCCGCAACAGGAAGTGGTCCCAGGTGGGTCGGTCTGACCAGCACCTCTCACTTCTCCTCGTTCATTCACCTGTTTGGGACCGAGCTGGAAACAATGAGGGTCACAGAGTATTTAAAAAAAATAAGGGGTTTTTATTTGCCCTCCAAAAAGAGAAAAAAAATAGTAAGGCCCTTAAAAGAGGTCAAAAGAACAAAACTAAATCAAAGTCATAGCGCTAATTTAATAATAAAAACTGACCTAACCAACAGGAAACACAGGGGAACTTAAATACTTTTAACAAAAAAGGGTGTAACAGATGCTAAAAACTAAACAACCAAACCCTAACTGTGCAAATTACTCAAACCAAAAAATAGTATCAGAAGAAACCAAACTGCTCAAAAATCAAATCATGTCTGAATAAGGAAACAAACTAAACTAATGATCTCCACTCTGAGCTTTCTGTGGAAGTGGCCAGTCCCACTTCCTGTCATCGGCTCACTTCTGCCCCCCAGCACCACTAAATGAGAAAAAAGTAACATAAGTTAAACAAATAAACAAGGTTGAAATTATAATAATGTCTACATGTGTGTGCAAACAAATAGAAAATGTATTTTAAATAATTTTAAATAAAATGTTTAGTGGTAAACTAACACAATAAAAAGCATCAGTGCAAGGTTACCGCCTCCATCTGTGTGGCTGTGGATGAGCCCCCCCCCGTTTTGCCACGTTTACATAAGAGTGCCATGCACGTAATTCCTCTTTAATACAGAATTAAAGTTAATTCTGCTTTAAAATGACCATGTAAACACTTAATTCCTGATGCAAATGTTAATTCTGTATAAACGTACATACATTACTTCATTTCCACCATCCAACCAATCAGAGTCGTTCCCAACCCCTGATTTTAAAGCAGAATTAAGAAAACAAGTTTTCCATGTAAACCTTAAGGAGGAGATTTTAATTCATAATTATTTAATTATTTAAACAGCATCATGTAACGTAGCCAATGATGACCCGTCTGACCCACTTCCTGCCCTCTTCCTCCGCCCTCGCAGGTCCTGCAGGCGCTGACGGAGCAGAAGCGATCCGGAGCGAGGCAGTCCGGCGCAGAGGCGCTGAGCTGAGATCAGAGGGAACTAAACCAGCCGAATCCAGAACCAGCACCTGGAAGGAGGGTCTTTCGCCGACGAGGCAGGGCTGTGGAAGAAAAAAAAAGGAATACGAGGCCTTATTTAACTCCCTCCCCTCCCCCACCCACCTCCTCTCAGCCCTGAAACCCAGCAGTGAACTGGAAACTGTAGCTGGGAGAAGGTGAAGAATGTAAGACACACTCCCACGTTCAGGCTGACTCAGACCTCCGCTGACTCAGTTACTACGCCACCTTCATCGGCATCATCCTCATCCTCTGCTGGCAGCGCTCGCTCAGTTAGACCCTCAACTCCTCAGTGAGTGGGTGGAACAAGTCAGGGAATTCACGCTTTTATGGTTTAAACTCATCTGTTTTCTGCCTGTGGCAACTGGACCGTCAGTCTGTGTCCTTCGCTCATCATTTATTCATCCGCTCAGATTTACGCAGAGTCATTCCAGCAAATCAGCTCCTCTGAAGGACCAGATTTACGTTAATAATAATAATAATAATAAATATGAAGTGATGAAACAAATCCAGAAGTCAATTCTCCGCACGACGCCGGATCTTTTGGAGGTACGTCTGAGCTCGGTGGCGCCGGTGTTTAACGTGATGTCTTTCGTGTAACTATTTAATATTTATCAGAACGTCGCCCAGACGCGACCGGGACTGGTTCCAGTTAAATGAAGACCAAGCTTTTCCCCACCCTGCAAGTTAAATACATCTCGCTTTGCTGTGTTCGCCATATTGACCTGATGGGTGGGAACAAATGTTCCCTAGAGTTTGAGTTGAAGGAAATGTTTTATGTTGTAATTATGACAGAAAAGCCACTTTAAACCAGTGAAATCCAAATAAAAAACCATGATTTTGGGTTTTATTGGTGGGAAAAAAGTTAAAAAACTGTTTATTCTTTCATTGAAGCATAAAATCCACCACTTTCATTTAAAAACTAAAGGAAAACCTGCAGATTTTCATACAAACTGCAGTGAAAAACTATTTATTTGATCATGGACGTGTGCCGTGATGTCGGCCAGCGGTTTAGATGCAAGCTGAAGCAAAGCTTACGCACTTTAATCAAAGCTTCTCGTCGGACCAAAACGGCAGGTCTAAACTAGCAAAAATCACTAATGTCCTTGTTTCTGCACCTGCTCATCCTCCTCACCTCAAATTGGAAAAAAAAACATTAATCATTAATTCTGGGTTCAAATTAGTACAAAAAATAAGGAAATCTGGCATTTTCTGTGAATTTGATGCATGTCAGAGGCCACGTGGTTCCCGTTGTGAACGGTGTCATCAGCCAGGCTTTTGTGGCCCTGCTGCTGTGTTCACACTGTGGGAAATGTGTCACTACCCCGACCAGAGGTGGGCGGAGCCTCTGTTTACATCCCGGCAGCAGAATCTGACTTTATAACGACGTTCTGCTGATGTTCCCATGCAGGGAGTCATTTCTGCCCATTTTATCAGCTTGATGAAGAGTTAAAAGATGAGGCTTGTTGTCTTTTTGTGAGTTTCTTCCTGTTTCCTCTCCTGATGTCGTTAAGCTCCATGGGACATGACCCGGGTAGAAAACACGACCCACCTCTGCTTGTGGCTGCTAGTCGACGGTTTGTTTTTCTTTTTTTTTCGTACCGTGTGCAGAAGACTCTTCCTCCCCCCGACACCTCCGCTGTGGTCACGCACCGCAGGACTGCAATAAAGCTTTTTGCACAAACATGTCGGCCTCTGAGTTGAGCTTTGTGTCGAACAGATGCCACTTTTCCATCGTTTATTCTTCCTCCCTTCCTCGTGTTACTGTGCTAACTTTGCTGTGTCTGTGTTTTTGTTTTTGCAGTAAAACGGCTTTTCCACAAAGATCTGATCGATAAATTGTTACTTAAACGATGAAGCCTGGGCGTAGTTGTCAGTTCTGTCAACACTACCTGATCCACAGCACTTATAAACTAAAATGAAGCTAAATTTAAACAATAAATGTAATAATAACCTGCTTAATCAGCTCTGTTTACCGATGTTTGGCTTTGATTTGGCGTTGTCTCCACTTTAACTCCCTTTTCTTTAGAGACCCGTTTACTGTAGAGGACTGATAGAAGTACGAGACAGCAGAGGGTCATGAAACTGTATCTCACTTGAAATGTATATAAATGGTTTTATTATAATAAAAATATGTACATATTCAACCTGGAGCTGCTTCGTTGGCTTTTTTTAATGTGTGGATTTATTAAAAGCTGCAGAATGAGACTTATTAGCGAATGTGAGAACAGGACGGAGTTGTTGTTCTTATTAACATAGTGCAGCAATTCTGCAAACATGAAATATGATCCAGCGACTTTAAAGGTAAACCACACTAACCACTCTTCCCCTTCTTTCTTTTTTGTGTCATTTTCGATAAACATCTCTTCTAAAACCTCTCCAAGCTGAAGGGATTGTCATGTAGATATAAGATATAACATTTGTTAGAGTTGTGGTTTTAATGAGCCATCTGCGGCGCTACACAGCTGCTTAACCCTTTCATGCATATTAATATATTAAGAAACAGTGCTTTGTGCTTTTTGGATAGTCATTTTTTTGTCCTGTCCAGCATTTTTGCACATTACAACCACAGAAAACACTGCAATCCAGACTACCTACAGTACACAGAGAATCCCAGGGAGGTAAGAAATAGATAAATAACTAAGTATAACGATAGAAAAGAAACGGCTAACTGTGAGAGAGAAACAAATTATACATGAAAACAAATGCAGCATGATGCAAACAATATTTTACTTCCATAGACATATACAGAGATGCTTTTTTATTTCACAATCAAATTTCATTTTTGTTTAGTGTATTTTGATATTTTATTCAAATGATGAATGAATGAATCAAAGGATGAATAAATATGCTTTTCATATTTCTATAATAGGATTGTTCTATAAAAAATATGGCTGTATTGTTTGCTTGTTTGTCACAAATAATTTTATTACAATGTATGAATTTACATGTGTAACAATCTACAATACAGAACAGTCTTATTTTTATTTATGCATATTGATACACTGCACTTATTCACTTATCAGACAAATTTACATATTTTTTTACTTATTTTTGTGTTTTTCAACTCTTGTACTGTCCATTTGGCTCATTCCATCTATTTGTATGTCTGTAAAGTTTTATGTTGATTTTTATTTGCCTTTGGCCAGACTGGCCGGCTTGTCTTTGTGCTGTTGCAGCATTGCAATTTCCCAGCTGTGGGACAAATAAAGGTTTTTCTTTTTCTTTTCTTATAAATATTTATTCTACAGTAATCAATGGTGTATTTCATGACTCACTGATGACCCCTGAAGCAGCATAATTAAAAATTTCCATCCCCGTCCATGAATATACTGGAAACCACCTAGGTGTCCACTGTAGTGGACACTTTGCATGAAAAGGTTAAAACTGATCAGCTTTCTGTAATTACTAATTAACCATGAAGGAGATGACAAGGTCAGTGCAGCAGTAACAACTTCCTGAAGGTTTGTAGGTTAATAAAATGTCATCAAAAGGAGTTTATAACCTCCTGCTATCAGACATCCTGTGGGTTAGACATGATGATTTAAAGAATAAGTTAAGTCTTTTTTTCAACCGGGACTTATTTTCAAGCATGAAATATAATTATTTACATTCACATCACTGAGCATGGAGCTTCCAGAGGGATCAGACTAGCGATTCCTAACAAAACATTGGTGAAATGAGCTCCATGAGGCTTATTTACAGCCATTAATTTGGAGTAAACAATTTGATTATTCCAGGCCGCATCAAAGTGCCTGTATTGGCTGTAAATAACGACGGATCGCCACAAAAACACTACTCCAAGTTGCATAGGGATAAGTAAGTTCACAGAGGGATCAGACCAGCAATTCATTTCCAAACATTAGTGAAATAAACGAGTTTTGTGTCAGAAACTGCCTTATTTAGAGGCTTATTTCGAGCTAGAAAATAGGTACAGGTATCAAAACACCAAACTTATCCTTTAATATGTTTCCTGTAATGTGTAACATCCAGGTACATGGAGCAGTCTAACATTGGTGAGATGTGAATGTTTATTGTCCTGGCTGTAGATTCAGTAAAGTCTTATTTCAGTTCAGTCTCATGGATTTTTAGGGGTTAATTGAGACATTATTTTCCAGCTCATATAACATCAGTGTGGCGTCAGCTTTTTACGTTTTCCATAAATGTCGCCATTGCACAGGAAAAAAAGCCAATCCAAAATTGAGTTTAAAAAAAACATTAAAACGAGGTATTTTTGGCTTGAAATAAGCAAAAAAAATGTGCCAATGGAACAAGTGAAAATTCTCCCGATAAGATATATTGGAATAAGACGATCTATTCAAGCCTCACAAGATCTTGAAGTAAGCTGGAGAAACTTGTTCTTTACTTTAAGTTTTGTGTCTCATTGTGAGTTTGTGCTGTTCAAAAGTTGTAATTCTCCCGTTTTCTTTAAACACGTTCCCGTATCTCACTGTAATGTTACTCTTTAGGTGATTGCATCTTATATTTAATATAATGAAAAGCCATTTTTACAAGAAATAAGAGAAATGGTAAGATTTTGAGTTTTTGCAGTGTGAACATCCCGAGCTTGTTCTGGGTAAGATTTGTTCTAAGTTTCCTGGAGCTTTAGATCATGTTGCACAGCCAGCATCGTTTTTTTGTTTTTTTTGGTTTCATAAAAAAAGAGACAGGTGATGTCATTTACCCAGACAGCTGACTGACCAATCAGAGCTTAGCAGGTACAAAAAAAATATTTTCCACCTGATGGTGATGCTGGAATTTGAGTGGAAATGTGAGCCAATGGAGGAGAGTGAGTAGAAACTTCCGGGGTGTTTCCCCGAGTGTGTTACCTATAAAAAAAATAAATGGCCTCGATCAATAAATTTGTCTTGAATCTTGAATAATCTCAACATTTTCATATAACTTCTCAAACGAAGAATTAAATGAGAAAAAAATCACTTGTTTACAAAAGAAAAGAATGTAATGTTTTGCATTTGCAGGGAGTGTAGATATGAAAATGATTCAGTTCTTCTTGATCAAATCCCGATGAGATGTTATCGGATGTCTATTTGGAATCTGTTATTCTTTTAAAAAATAAAACAATACATCAGAAATAAATATCATACATATCTTAGAACCTCGGTTGAAGCTCATTATTTTTATGAAGATTACAAATTAATCCTCCAACAACAATCCAATCCCGCCTATAGGAGGGCCTGTAGCACAAGGCCAAGGGTTAAAAATTGATCTATATTTGCTAAAGATGATGTTAAGAACCCAAAATAACCTCGGAAAGGCCGAACGAATGCATGTGTGTAGAAGTAAACAAGCTGCATTTCAGCATTAGAGTCTCTAGTATCAGTAAAACACGGTGGTGGTAGTATCATGGTGTTTCCCAGCTCATTGATTTGAGAGTCTTAAAAAAAGCCAAAAACAAACACATTCTGTATTTCCAGCTTGTCTTTTTTAATTTGCTGACTTCATTCTTTTTTTAAGGCAGCAGAAATGTTTGTTGTATGTCACCATCGAGCTGTGAGCAGCACCTTTGGCCTAACCACAAGTGTGTTTCCTCTGCAATCTACCGACGCGATCTAGCCGAGTGGAAAGTTTCTTACTGGCAGGTTGAAAGATCCGCTCCCTCTGCAACCACAGCCCCCACCCTCCCCCTTTCACACCTCTGACACCTCGCCTTTTTTTTAACCTTAATAAACGTGAGGCCGTATCGTCCTTTGTTTAGACGCCTCTTATCGACGCTTGAAGAGAAACTCTCCGACATCACCGTCTCCAGGGGAACATCCAGTCACCATGAGGACCGCTCACATCCTTCTGCTCTGCATCCTGGGAGCTGCCATGTTCTCTGCAGTCGTCTGCAACAGTAAGATTAACTGAAATCATGCCGTTTAGACTAGTGGTTCCCAAACTGTGATCTCAGGACTCAAATATAGGTCCTGAGATCATGTCAGGGGTCGCCAGATAATTCTGAAAAATATAAATACGTATATCTATCAACTAATTTTGGGATTTTTATCATAACTGTCAAAATTAAACCATTAACGAAGAGATAAATCTAAATTTGACAAGTTTAATCTTTTAACACATTAATGCACACATTCACATTAATCACCCTTGTTTATAAAGACAGACTGTTTTAAAACCTTTTATTTAGAGGATCCTGTAGAACAACCTGTTTGATATATAATCAGTAATTGCCATCATGGGAAGGAGATTCATAATATATGTTATCTTGGGGCTCGTGGCTCAAAATGTTTGTGAACCAGTGGGTTAGACAAAGGAGGGACGTCTTGAACCAGCCTAATGATGATTAATGTTCTTATTTACAGTAGGTTCAAATGGTCCTGATGATTGTTGCTTCCAGTTCTACCCGAGAAGGTTGAACAAAAACCTCATCAAATCCTACTACCTGACTGACCACCGCTGTGCCAAGTCTGCTGTCATGTAAGTTCTTCAGACTGGGTTTACCTCGGTCTCGTCCACTTTAATGATCAACAAGTCTGATTAGAACATGACTTTTATCATTCAGTAAATGCACCCGGTTTATGAGGATACTTAAATTATTTTGAAAGAAAACTGCTGAGTATGATAATAACTTTGATGTTTACTTCTCTGTCTCAGTTTCATTACAAAGAAATTAGGTCGTCGTATCTGCGTGGATCCGACTCTGTCCTGGGCGGAGAGCACCATGAAATATGTGGATGAAAGCTCCTTTTAAACGGCCATCATCCGTTTAAAGACGACTTCTTCATTGTTACTTTGTTTTGTTTTGTTCGTACTTTCATTATCCAGTTATATAAACTTTGCCATGTTAAAGTTAGTAACTTTAAAAGTTTGTTCTTTCTCATCTGAATTTCTGTACATGTAAAAAAAAAAAAACTCAATTTGAGATATAATGAATAAAAAATGTTTGTCATGGCTTTAGCTGTTCTTTTTTCATAAGAAAATTACTTTTCCTAAAATTATATGATATTATATTAAATATTATCTTATTCTATTAAATTATTGATATATATGATCTTATTGGTTCATATCATATCATCTTTGACAACATTTGATATGAGGGTAGATTCAAATAGAAACGGACATTTAATTCATGACTTTTAATCAGGAACACTGGTTTTAATCCATCACTCGTCTTCATATATCAGCAGAAAATCAGGTGAAAGTTCCGGCAATTATCAAAAGATTAAAATATGAATATTGCATAAATGCAAAGAACAGATTATATAATTTTATAAAAAACCTTACAGAAACTTGAAAATCAAACTTCTCTAAACCACACAAACACCATGCTGCATGGAAACACTGGACTGGACTAAAATGGGTATAATGGTTCTCTAATTTTATCCAAGAAAAGTTTCTATAATTTGTGTCACTGATGAAATCACCATTCAAGTAACTGGAAGATGTCGGTGAAGAGAAACTGGTTCCACTGAAACTTACTGATAAGTCTGACTGATGCCTGAGCAGCGTGTGATGGTGGAACTTTTAGCTGAGAACCAGTAACAGGTCCAGTTGTAATAACTCTCTGTTTACTCCCAGTTTAATCTAAGAGATAACCATGTAGAGGATCCATCCATCCATTTTTTGCTGCTTCTTCCAGCTTTTTGGGGTAACTGCAGGTCCGCTGACAGACGTAGTTCCTCCACTGTGTCCTGGGCCTCCTTCCAGTGAGTCATGTGACCAGATGCTCCTCTTCTGGCTCCTGAGCTCCTCCCGTACAACTGAGCAGAGAAAAAATGCAAATAACTCATTTTATTTTAACAAATAAGAAGCATTGACGTCTCAAAGTGTCTCCTCCATTTTTTGGTATGAAGTTATAAAGCTGAGCTTCAATAGTTAAACAATTTTTCCTCTAGTTGAAGTAAAACCACATTTGCATCCTTTTCACAGAGATTTTACACACAGATCAAACTGTTGATACATGTCAGAATTTATGTGAGATTCTTTAGTGAAACTGTCTTTAGCTCCAACCTTAGTGTGGTTGATGCATCATGCAAACTGTGCACGGCTCGATCTGTGTGCTGATGACTGGGGATGGACGTCTCTGCTCCCAGCTCTGTAAACATGGCGCCATGCTGCCACCAGTGAGCCAAACTGGAAATTACAGATCATCCTTTCACTCTGATGAATTTGCCCACAACAAAGTTCTTAAATCTACAGGTGAT